>OX031006.1:210933056-211152223 GCA_943735925.1 Pollenia amentaria | reverse complement strand
TATGAAAAACTTTAAACTCGATTTTCTTGGAAACTAGAAGCGCTAGAGCTTAAATAATGAAAATCTGGTATCACTCATATAACTTAGCAAAATCCCATTTTTAGACTGATTCTGTATGAAAAACTTTAAACTCGATTTTCTTGGAAACTAGAAGCGCTAGAGCTTAAATAATGAAAATCTGGTATCACTCATATAACTTAGCAAAATCCCATTTTTAGACTGATTCTGTATGAAAAACTTTAAACTCGATTTTCTTGGAAACTAGAAGCGCTAGAGCTTAAATAATGAAAATCTGGTATCACTCATATAACTTAGCAAAATCCCATTTTTAGACTGATTCTGTATGAAAAACTTTAAACTCGATTTTCTTGGAAACTAGAAGCGCTAGAGCTTAAATAATGAAAATCTGGTATCACTCATATAACTTAGCAAAATCCCATTTTTAGACTGATTTTATATGAAAAACTTTAAACTCGATTTTCTTGGAAACTAGAAGCGCTAGAGCTTAAATAATGAAAATCTGGTATCACTCATATAACTTAGCAAAATCCCATTTTTAGACTGATTCTGTATGAAAAACTTTAAACTCGATTTTCTTGGAAACTAGAAGCGCTAGAGCTTAAATAATGAAAATCTTGTATCACTCATATAACTTAGCAAAATCCCATTTTTAGACTGATTTTATATGAAAAACTTTAAACTCGATTTTCTTGGAAACTAGAAGCGCTAGAGCTTAAATAATGAAAATCTGGTATCACTCATATAACTTAGCAAAATCCCATTTTTAGACTGATTCTGTATGAAAAACTTTAAACTCGATTTTCTTGGAAACTAGAAGCGCTAGAGCTTAAATAATGAAAATCTTGTATCACTCATATAACTTAGCAAAATCCCATTTTTAGACTGATTTTATATGAAAAACTTTAAACTCGATTTTCTTGGAAACTAGAAGCGCTAGAGCTTAAATAATGAAAATCTGGTATCACTCATATAACTTAGCAAAATCCCATTTTTAGACTGATTCTGTATGAAAAACTTTAAACTCGATTTTCTTGGAAACTAGAAGCGCTAGAGCTTAAATAATGAAAATCTGGTATCACTCATATAACTTAGCAAAATCCCATTTTTAGACTGATTCTGTATGAAAAACTTTAAACTCGATTTTCTTGGAAACTAGAAGCGCTAGAGCTTAAATAATGAAAATCTGGTATCACTCATATAACTTAGCAAAATCCCATTTTTAGACTGATTCTGTATGAAAAACTTTAAACTCGATTTTCTTGGAAACTAGAAGCGCTAGAGCTTAAATAATGAAAATCTGGTATCACTCATATAACTTAGCAAAATCCCATTTTTAGACTGATTTTATATGAAAAACTTTAAACTCGATTTTCTTGGAAACTAGAAGCGCTAGAGCTTAAATAATGAAAATCTGGTATCACTCATATAACTTAGCAAAATCCCATTTTTAGACTGATTCTGTATGAAAAACTTTAAACTCGATTTTCTTGGAAACTAGAAGCGCTAGAGCTTAAATAATGAAAATCTTGTATCACTCATATAACTTAGCAAAATCCCATTTTTAGACTGATTTTATATGAAAAACTTTAAACTCGATTTTCTTGGAAACTAGAAGCGCTAGAGCTTAAATAATGAAAATCTGGTATCACTCATATAACTTAGCAAAATCCCATTTTTAGACTGATTCTGTATGAAAAACTTTAAACTCGATTTTCTTGGAAACTAGAAGCGCTAGAGCTTAAATAATGAAAATCTGGTATCACTCATATAACTTAGCAAAATCCCATTTTTAGACTGATTTTATATGAAAAACTTTAAACTCGATTTTCTTGGAAACTAGAAGCGCTAGAGCTTAAATAATGAAAATCTGGTATCACTCATATAACTTAGCAAAATCCCATTTTTAGACTGATTCTGTATGAAAAACTTTAAACTCGATTTTCTTGGAAACTAGAAGCGCTAGAGCTTAAATAATGAAAATCTGGTATCACTCATATAACTTAGCAAAATCCCATTTTTAGACTGATTTTATATGAAAAACTTTAAACTCGATTTTCTTGGAAACTAGAAGCGCTAGAGCTTAAATAATGAAAATCTGGTATCACTCATATAACTTAGCAAAATCCCATTTTTAGACTGATTCTGTATGAAAAACTTTAAACTCGATTTTCTTGGAAACTAGAAGCGCTAGAGCTTAAATAATGAAAATCTGGTATCACTCATATAACTTAGCAAAATCCCATTTTTAGACTGATTTTATATGAAAAACTTTAAACTCGATTTTCTTGGAAACTAGAAGCGCTAGAGCTTAAATAATGAAAATCTGGTATCACTCATATAACTTAGCAAAATCCCATTTTTAGACTGATTCTGTATGAAAAACTTTAAACTCGATTTTCTTGGAAACTAGAAGCGCTAGAGCTTAAATAATGAAAATCTGGTATCACTCATATAACTTAGCAAAATCCCATTTTTAGACTGATTCTGTATGAAAAACTTTATACTCGATTTTCTTGGAAACTAGAAGCGCTAGAGCTTAAATAATGAAAATCTGGTATCACTCATATAACTTAGCAAAATCCCATTTTTAGACTGATTCTGTATGAAAAACTTTAAACTCGATTTTCTTGGAAACTAGAAGCGCTAGAGCTTAAATAATGAAAATCTGGTATCACTCATATAACTTAGCAAAATCCCATTTTTAGACTGATTTTATATGAAAAACTTTAAACTCGATTTTCTTGGAAACTAGAAGCGCTAGAGCTTAAATAATGAAAATCTGGTATCACTCATATAACTTAGCAAAATCCCATTTTTAGACTGATTCTGTATGAAAAACTTTAAACTCGATTTTCTTGGAAACTAGAAGCGCTAGAGCTTAAATAATGAAAATCTGGTATCACTCATATAACTTAGCAAAATCCCATTTTTAGACTGATTTTGTATGAAAAACTTTAAACTCGATTTTCTTGGAAACTAGAAGCGCTAGAGCTTAAATAATGAAAATCTGGTATCACTCATATAACTTAGCAAAATCCCATTTTTAGACTGATTTTGTATGAAAAACTTTAAACTCGATTTTCTTGGAAACTAGAAGCGCTAGAGCTTAAATAATGAAAATCTTGTATCACTCATATAACTTAGCAAAATCCCATTTTTAGACTGATTCTGTATGAAAAACTTTAAACTCGATTTTCTTGGAAACTAGAAGCGCTAGAGCTTAAATAATGAAAATCTGGTATCACTCATATAACTTAGCAAAATCCCATTTTTAGACTGATTCTGTATGAAAAACTTTAAACTCGATTTTCTTGGAAACTAGAAGCGCCAGAGCTTAAATAATGAAAATCTGGTATCACTCATATAACTTAGCAAAATCCCATTTTTAGACTGATTTTGTATGAAAAACTTTAAACTCGATTTTCTTGGAAACTAGAAGCGCTAGAGCTTAAATAATGAAAATCTGGTATCACTCATATAACTTAGCAAAATCCCATTTTTAGACTGATTCTGTATGAAAAACTTTAAACTCGATTTTCTTGGAAACTAGAAGCGCTAGAGCTTAAATAATGAAAATCTGGTATCACTCATATAACTTAGCAAAATCCCATTTTTAGACTGATTTTATATGAAAAACTTTAAACTCGATTTTCTTGGAAACTAGAAGCGCTAGAGCTTAAATAATGAAAATCTGGTATCACTCATATAACTTAGCAAAATCCCATTTTTAGACTGATTCTGTATGAAAAACTTTAAACTCGATTTTCTTGGAAACTAGAAGCGCTAGAGCTTAAATAATGAAAATCTGGTATCACTCATATAACTTAGCAAAATCCCATTTTTAGACTGATTTTATATGAAAAACTTTAAACTCGATTTTCTTGGAAACTAGAAGCGCTAGAGCTTAAATAATGAAAATCTGGTATCACTCATATAACTTAGCAAAATCCCATTTTTAGACTGATTCTGTATGAAAAACTTTAAACTCGATATTCTTGGAAACTAGAAGCGCTAGAGCTTAAATAATGAAAATCTGGTATCACTCATATAACTTAGCAAAATCCCATTTTTAGACTGATTTTATATGAAAAACTTTAAACTCGATTTTCTTGGAAACTAGAAGCGCTAGAGCTTAAATAATGAAAATCTGGTATCACTCATATAACTTAGCAAAATCCCATTTTTAGACTGATTCTGTATGAAAAACTTTAAACTCGATTTTCTTGGAAACTAGAAGCGCTAGAGCTTAAATAATGAAAATCTGGTATCACTCATATAACTTAGCAAAATCCCATTTTTAGACTGATTCTGTATGAAAAACTTTATACTCGATTTTCTTGGAAACTAGAAGCGCTAGAGCTTAAATAATGAAAATCTGGTATCACTCATATAACTTAGCAAAATCCCATTTTTAGACTGATTCTGTATGAAAAACTTTAAACTCGATTTTCTTGGAAACTAGAAGCGCTAGAGCTTAAATAATGAAAATCTGGTATCACTCATATAACTTAGCAAAATCCCATTTTTAGACTGATTTTATATGAAAAACTTTAAACTCGATTTTCTTGGAAACTAGAAGCGCTAGAGCTTAAATAATGAAAATCTGGTATCACTCATATAACTTAGCAAAATCCCATTTTTAGACTGATTCTGTATGAAAAACTTTAAACTCGATTTTCTTGGAAACTAGAAGCGCTAGAGCTTAAATAATGAAAATCTGGTATCACTCATATAACTTAGCAAAATCCCATTTTTAGACTGATTTTGTATGAAAAACTTTAAACTCGATTTTCTTGGAAACTAGAAGCGCTAGAGCTTAAATAATGAAAATCTGGTATCACTCATATAACTTAGCAAAATCCCATTTTTAGACTGATTCTGTATGAAAAACTTTAAACTCGATTTTCTTGGAAACTAGAAGCGCTAGAGCTTAAATAATGAAAATCTGGTATCACTCATATAACTTAGCAAAATCCCATTTTTAGACTGATTCTGTATGAAAAACTTTAAACTCGATTTTCTTGGAAACTAGAAGCGCTAGAGCTTAAATAATGAAAATCTGGTATCACTCATATAACTTAGCAAAATCCCATTTTTAGACTGATTCTGTATGAAAAACTTTAAACTCGATTTTCTTGGAAACTAGAAGCGCTAGAGCTTAAATAATGAAAATCTGGTATCACTCATATAACTTAGCAAAATCCCATTTTTAGACTGATTTTGTATGAAAAACTTTAAACTCGATTTTCTTGGAAACTAGAAGCGCTAGAGCTTAAATAATGAAAATCTGGTATCACTCATATAACTTAGCAAAATCCCATTTTTAGACTGATTCTGTATGAAAAACTTTAAACTCGATTTTCTTGGAAACTAGAAGCGCTAGAGCTTAAATAATGAAAATCTGGTATCACTCATATAACTTAGCAAAATCCCATTTTTAGACTGATTCTGTATGAAAAACTTTAAACTCGATTTTCTTGGAAACTAGAAGCGCTAGAGCTTAAATAATGAAAATCTGGTATCACTCATATAACTTAGCAAAATCCCATTTTTAGACTGATTTTATATGAAAAACTTTAAACTCGATTTTCTTGGAAACTAGAAGCGCTAGA
The DNA here is from genome assembly GCA_943735925.1 of Pollenia amentaria. Classification (NCBI taxonomy): domain Eukaryota; kingdom Metazoa; phylum Arthropoda; class Insecta; order Diptera; family Polleniidae; genus Pollenia; species Pollenia amentaria. The sequence goes on along the minus strand of OX031006.1, from coordinate 211,146,590 downwards.
GCTTAAATAATGAAAATCTGGTATCACTCATATAACTTAGCAAAATCCCATTTTTAGACTGATTTTATATGAAAAACTTTAAACTCGATTTTCTTGGAAACTAGAAGCGCTAGAGCTTAAATAATGAAAATCTGGTATCACTCATATAACTTAGCAAAATCCCATTTTTAGACTGATTTTATATGAAAAACTTTAAACTCGATTTTCTTGGAAACTAGAAGCGCTAGAGCTTAAATAATGAAAATCTGGTATCACTCATATAACTTAGCAAAATCCCATTTTTAGACTGATTTTATATGAAAAACTTTAAACTCGATTTTCTTGGAAACTAGAAGCGCTAGAGCTTAAATAATGAAAATCTGGTATCACTCATATAACTTAGCAAAATCCCATTTTTAGACTGATTCTGTATGAAAAACTTTAAACTCGATTTTCTTGGAAACTAGAAGCGCTAGAGCTTAAATAATGAAAATCTGGTATCACTCATATAACTTAGCAAAATCCCATTTTTAGACTGATTTTATATGAAAAACTTTAAACTCGATTTTCTTGGAAACTAGAAGCGCTAGAGCTTAAATAATGAAAATCTGGTATCACTCATATAACTTAGCAAAATCCCATTTTTAGACTGATTCTGTATGAAAAACTTTAAACTCGATTTTCTTGGAAACTAGAAGCGCTAGAGCTTAAATAATGAAAATCTGGTATCACTCATATAACTTAGCAAAATCCCATTTTTAGACTGATTTTATATGAAAAACTTTAAACTCGATTTTCTTGGAAACTAGAAGCGCTAGAGCTTAAATAATGAAAATCTGGTATCACTCATATAACTTAGCAAAATCCCATTTTTAGACTGATTCTGTATGAAAAACTTTAAACTCGATTTTCTTGGAAACTAGAAGCGCTAGAGCTTAAATAATGAAAATCTGGTATCACTCATATAACTTAGCAAAATCCCATTTTTAGACTGATTCTGTATGAAAAACTTTAAACTCGATTTTCTTGGAAACTAGAAGCGCTAGAGCTTAAATAATGAAAATCTGGTATCACTCATATAACTTAGCAAAATCCCATTTTTAGACTGATTCTGTATGAAAAACTTTAAACTCGATTTTCTTGGAAACTAGAAGCGCTAGAGCTTAAATAATGAAAATCTGGTATCACTCATATAACTTAGCAAAATCCCATTTTTAGACTGATTCTGTATAAAAAACTTTAAACTCGATTTTCTTGGAAACTAGAAGCGCTAGAGCTTAAATAATGAAAATCTGGTATCACTCATATAACTTAGCAAAATCCCATTTTTAGACTGATTCTGTATGAAAAACTTTAAACTCGATTTTCTTGGAAACTAGAAGCGCTAGAGCTTAAATAATGAAAATCTGGTATCACTCATATAACTTAGCAAAATCCCATTTTTAGACTGATTTTATATGAAAAACTTTAAACTCGATTTTCTTGGAAACTAGAAGCGCTAGAGCTTAAATAATGAAAATCTGGTATCACTCATATAACTTAGCAAAATCCCATTTTTAGACTGATTTTGTATGAAAAACTTTAAACTCGATTTTCTTGGAAACTAGAAGCGCTAGAGCTTAAATAATGAAAATCTGGTATCACTCATATAACTAAGCAAAATCCCATTTTTAGACTGATTCTGTATGAAAAACTTTAAACTCGATTTTCTTGGAAACTAGAAGCGCTAGAGCTTAAATAATGAAAATCTGGTATCACTCATATAACTAAGCAAAATCCCATTTTTAGACTGATTCTGTATGAAAAACTTTAAACTCGATTTTCTTGGAAACTAGAAGCGCTAGAGCTTAAATAATGAAAATCTGGTATCACTCATATAACTTAGCAAAATCCCATTTTTAGACTGATTCTGTATAAAAAACTTTAAACTCGATTTTCTTGGAAACTAGAAGCGCTAGAGCTTAAATAATGAAAATCTGGTATCACTCATATAACTTAGCAAAATCCCATTTTTAGACTGATTCTGTATGAAAAACTTTAAACTCGATTTTCTTGGAAACTAGAAGCGCTAGAGCTTAAATAATGAAAATCTGGTATCACTCATATAACTTAGCAAAATCCCATTTTTAGACTGATTTTATATGAAAAACTTTAAACTCGATTTTCTTGGAAACTAGAAGCGCTAGAGCTTAAATAATGAAAATCTGGTATCACTCATATAACTTAGCAAAATCCCATTTTTAGACTGATTCTGTATGAAAAACTTTAAACTCGATTTTCTTGGAAACTAGAAGCGCTAGAGCTTAAATAATGAAAATCTGGTATCACTCATATAACTAAGCAAAATCCCATTTTTAGACTGATTCTGTATGAAAAACTTTAAACTCGATTTTCTTGGAAACTAGAAGCGCTAGAGCTTAAATAATGAAAATCTGGTATCACTCATATAACTAAGCAAAATCCCATTTTTAGACTGATTCTGTATGAAAAACTTTAAACTCGATTTTCTTGGAAACTAGAAGCGCTAGAGCTTAAATAATGAAAATCTGGTATCACTCATATAACTAAGCAAAATCCCATTTTTAGACTGATTCTGTATGAAAAACTTTAAACTCGATTTTCTTGGAAACTAGAAGCGCTAGAGCTTAAATAATGAAAATCTGGTATCACTCATATAACTTAGCAAAATCCCATTTTTAGACTGATTTTATATGAAAAACTTTAAACTCGATTTTCTTGGAAACTAGAAGCGCTAGAGCTTAAATAATGAAAATCTGGTATCACTCATATAACTAAGCAAAATCCCATTTTTAGACTGATTATGTATGAAAAACTTTAAACTCGATTTTCTTGGAAACTAGAAGCGCTAGAGCTTAAATAATGAAAATCTGGTATCACTCATATAACTTAGCAAAATCCCATTTTTAGACTGATTTTATATGAAAAACTTTAAACTCGATTTTCTTGGAAACTAGAAGCGCTAGAGCTTAAATAATGAAAATCTGGTATCACTCATATAACTTAGCAAAATCCCATTTTTAGACTGATTCTGTATGAAAAACTTTAAACTCGATTTTCTTGGAAACTAGAAGCGCTAGAGCTTAAATAATGAAAATCTGGTATCACTCATATAACTTAGCAAAATCCCATTTTTAGACTGATTTTATATGAAAAACTTTAAACTCGATTTTCTTGGAAACTAGAAGCGCTAGAGCTTAAATAATGAAAATCTGGTATCACTCATATAACTTAGCAAAATCCCATTTTTAGACTGATTCTGTATGAAAAACTTTAAACTCGATTTTCTTGGAAACTAGAAGCGCTAGAGCTTAAATAATGAAAATCTGGTATCACTCATATAACTTAGCAAAATCCCATTTTTAGACTGATTTTATATGAAAAACTTTAAACTCGATTTTCTTGGAAACTAGAAGCGCTAGAGCTTAAATAATGAAAATCTGGTATCACTCATATAACTTAGCAAAATCCCATTTTTAGACTGATTTTGTATGAAAAACTTTAAACTCGATTTTCTTGGAAACTAGAAGCGCTAGAGCTTAAATAATGAAAATCTGGTATCACTCATATAACTAAGCAAAATCCCATTTTTAGACTGATTCTGTATGAAAAACTTTAAACTCGATTTTCTTGGAAACTAGAAGCGCTAGAGCTTAAATAATGAAAATCTGGTATCACTCATATAACTAAGCAAAATCCCATTTTTAGACTGATTCTGTATGAAAAACTTTAAACTCGATTTTCTTGGAAACTAGAAGCGCTAGAGCTTAAATAATGAAAATCTGGTATCACTCATATAACTAAGCAAAATCCCATTTTTAGACTGATTCTGTATGAAAAACTTTAAACTCGATTTTCTTGGAAACTAGAAGCGCTAGAGCTTAAATAATGAAAATCTGGTATCACTCATATAACTTAGCAAAATCCCATTTTTAGACTGATTTTATATGAAAAACTTTAAACTCGATTTTCTTGGAAACTAGAAGCGCTAGAGCTTAAATAATGAAAATCTGGTATCACTCATATAACTAAGCAAAATCCCATTTTTAGACTGATTCTGTATGAAAAACTTTAAACTCGATTTTCTTGGAAACTAGAAGCGCTAGAGCTTAAATAATGAAAATCTGGTATCACTCATATAACTTAGCAAAATCCCATTTTTAGACTGATTTTACATGAAAAACTTTAAACTCGATTTTCTTGGAAACTAGAAGCGCTAGAGCTTAAATAATGAAAATCTGGTATCACTCATATAACTTAGCAAAATCCCATTTTTAGACTGATTTTGTATGAAAAACTTTAAACTCGATTTTCTTGGAAACTAGAAGCGCTAGAGCTTAAATAATGAAAATCTGGTATCACTCATATAACTAAGCAAAATCCCATTTTTAGACTGATTCTGTATGAAAAACTTTAAACTCGATTTTCTTGGAAACTAGAAGCGCTAGAGCTTAAATAATGAAAATCTGGTATCACTCATATAACTAAGCAAAATCCCATTTTTAGACTGATTCTGTATGAAAAACTTTAAACTCGATTTTCTTGGAAACTAGAAGCGCTAGAGCTTAAATAATGAAAATCTGGTATCACTCATATAACTAAGCAAAATCCCATTTTTAGACTGATTCTGTATGAAAAACTTTAAACTCGATTTTCTTGGAAACTAGAAGCGCTAGAGCTTAAATAATGAAAATCTGGTATCACTCATATAACTTAGCAAAATCCCATTTTTAGACTGATTTTATATGAAAAACTTTAAACTCGATTTTCTTGGAAACTAGAAGCGCTAGAGCTTAAATAATGAAAATCTGGTATCACTCATATAACTTAGCAAAATCCAATTTTTAGACTGATTTTGTATGAAAAACTTTAAACTCGATTTTCTTGGAAACTAGAAGCGCTAGAGCTTAAATAATGAAAATCTGGTATCACTCATATAACTAAGCAAAATCCCATTTTTAGACTGATTCTGTATGAAAAACTTTAAACTCGATTTTCTTGGAAACTAGAAGCGCTAGAGCTTAAATAATGAAAATCTGGTATCACTCATATAACTAAGCAAAATCCCATTTTTAGACTGATTTTGTATGAAAAACTTTAAACTCGATTTTCTTGGAAACTAGAAGCGCTAGAGCTTAAATAATGAAAATCTGGTATCACTCATATAACTTAGCAAAATCCCATTTTTAGACTGATTCTGTATAAAAAACTTTAAACTCGATTTTCTTGGAAACTAGAAGCGCTAGAGCTTAAATAATGAAAATCTGGTATCACTCATATAACTTAGCAAAATCCCATTTTTAGACTGATTCTGTATGAAAAACTTTAAACTCGATTTTCTTGGAAACTAGAAGCGCTAGAGCTTAAATAATGAAAATCTGGTATCACTCATATAACTTAGCAAAATCCCATTTTTAGACTGATTTTATATGAAAAACTTTAAACTCGATTTTCTTGGAAACTAGAAGCGCTAGAGCTTAAATAATGAAAATCTGGTATCACTCATATAACTTAGCAAAATCCCATTTTTAGACTGATTTTGTATGAAAAACTTTAAACTCGATTTTCTTGGAAACTAGAAGCGCTAGAGCTTAAATAATGAAAATCTGGTATCACTCATATAACTAAGCAAAATCCCATTTTTAGACTGATTCTGTATGAAAAACTTTAAACTCGATTTTCTTGGAAACTAGAAGCGCTAGAGCTTAAATAATGAAAATCTGGTATCACTCATATAACTAAGCAAAATCCCATTTTTAGACTGATTCTGTATGAAAAACTTTAAACTCGATTTTCTTGGAAACTAGAAGCGCTAGAGCTTAAATAATGAAAATCTGGTATCACTCATATAACTTAGCAAAATCCCATTTTTAGACTGATTTTGTATGAAAAACTTTAAACTCGATTTTCTTGGAAACTAGAAGCGCTAGAGCTTAAATAATGAAAATCTGGTATCACTCATATAACTAAGCAAAATCCCATTTTTAGACTGATTTTGTATGAAAAACTTTAAACTCGATTTTCTTGGAAACTAGAAGCGCTAGAGCTTAAATAATGAAAATCTGGTATCACTCATATAACTTAGCAAAATCCCATTATTGGACTGATTTTATATGAAAAACTTTAAACTCGATTTTCTTGGAAACTAGAAGCGCTAGAGCTTAAATAATGAAAATCTGGTATCACTCATATAACTTAGCAAAATCCCATTTTTAGACTGATTTTGTATGAAAAACTTTAAACTCGATTTTCTTGGAAACTAGAAGCGCTAGAGCTTAAATAATGAAAATCTGGTATCACTCATATAACTTAGCAAATTCCCATTTTTAGACTGATTTTGTATGAAAAACTTTAAACTCGATTTTCTTGGAAACTAGAAGCGCTAGAGCTTAAATAATGAAAATCTGGTATCACTCATATAACTTAGCAAAATCCCATTTTTAGACTGATTTTGTATGAAAAACTTTAAACTCGATTTTCTTGGAAACTAGAAGCGCTAGAGCTTAAATAATAAAAATCTGGTATCACTCATATAACTAAGCAAAATCCCATTTTTAGACTGATTCTGTATGAAAAACTTTAAACTCGATTTTCTTGGAAACTAGAAGCGCTAGAGCTTAAATAATGAAAATCTGGTATCACTCATATAACTCAGCAAAATCCAATTTTTAGACTGATTTTGTATGAAAAACTTTAAACTCGATTTTCTTGGAAACTAGAAGCGCTAGAGCTTAAATAATGAAAATCTGGTATCACTCATATAACTTAGCAAAATCCCATTTTTAGACTGATTTTGTATGAAAAACTTTAAACTCGATTTTCTTGGAAACTAGAAGCGCTAGAGCTTAAATAATGAAAATCTGGTATCACTCATATAACTTAGCAAAATCCCATTTTTAGACTGATTTTGTATGAAAAACTTTAAACTCGATTTTCTTGGAAACTAGAAGCGCTAGAGCTTAAATAATGAAAATCTGGTATCACTCATATAACTTAGCAAAATCCCATTTTTAGACTGATTTTGTATGAAAAACTTTAAACTCGATTTTCTTGGAAACTAGAAGCGCTAGAGCTTAAATAATGAAAATCTGGTATCACTCATATAACTTAGCAAAATCCCATTTTTAGACTGATTTTGTATGAAAAACGTTAAACTCGATTTTCTTGGAAACTAGAAGCGCTAGAGCTTAAATAATGAAAATCTGGTATCACTCATATAACTTAGCAAAATCCCATTTTTAGACTGATTTTGTATGAAAAACTTTAAACTCGATTTTCTTGGAAACTAGAAGCGCTAGAGCTTAAATAATGAAAATCTGGTATCACTCATATAACTTAGCAAAATCCCATTTTTAGACTGATTTTGTATGAAAAACTTTAAACTCGATTTTCTTGGAAACTAGAAGCGCTAGAGCTTAAATAATGAAAATCTGGTATCACTCATATAACTTAGCAAAATCCCATTTTTAGACTGATTTTGTATGAAAAACTTTAAACTCGATTTTCTTGGAAACTAGAAGCGCTAGAGCTTAAATAATGAAAATCTGGTATCACTCATATAACTTAGCAAAATCCCATTTTTAGACTGATTTTGTATGAAAAACGTTAAACTCGATTTTCTTGGAAACTAGAAGCGCTAGAGCTTAAATAATGAAAATCTGGTATCACTCATATAACTTAGCAAAATCCCATTTTTAGACTGATTTTGTATGAAAAACTTTAAACTCGATTTTCTTGGAAACTAGAAGCGCTAGAGCTTAAATAATGAAAATCTGGTATCACTCATATAACTTAGCAAAATCCCATTATTGGACTGATTTTATATGAAAAACTTTAAACTCGATTTTCTTGGAAACTAGAAGCGCTAGAGCTTAAATAATGAAAATCTGGTATCACTCATATAACTTAGCAAAATCCCATTTTTAGACTGATTTTGTATGAAAAACTTTAAACTCGATTTTCTTGGAAACTAGAAGCGCTAGAGCTTAAATAATGAAAATCTGGTATCACTCATATAACTTAGCAAAATCCCATTATTGGACTGATTTTATATGAAAAACTTTAAACTCGATTTTCTTGGAAACTAGAAGCGCTAGAGCTTAAATAATGAAAATCTGGTATCACTCATATAACTTAGCAAAATCCCATTTTTAGACTGATTTTGTATGAAAAACTTTAAACTCGATTTTCTTGGAAACTAGAAGCGCTAGAGCTTAAATAATGAAAATCTGGTATCACTCATATAACTTAGCAAATTCCCATTTTTAGACTGATTTTGTATGAAAAACTTTAAACTCGATTTTCTTGGAAACTAGAAGCGCTAGAGCTTAAATAATGAAAATCTGGTATCACTCATATAACTTAGCAAAATCCCATTTTTAGACTGATTTTGTATGAAAAACTTTAAACTCGATTTTCTTGGAAACTAGAAGCGCTAGAGCTTAAATAATGAAAATCTGGTATCACTCATATAACTTAGCAAAATCCCATTTTTAGACTGATTTTGTATGAAAAACTTTAAACTCGATTTTCTTGGAAACTAGAAGCGCTAGAGCTTAAATAATGAAAATCTGGTATCACTCATATAACTTAGCAAAATCCCATTTTTAGACTGATTCTGTATGAAAAACTTTAAACTCGATTTTCTTGGAAACTAGAAGCGCTAGAGCTTAAATAATGAAAATCTGGTATCACTCATATAACTTAGCAAAATCCCATTTTTAGACTGATTTTGTATGAAAAACTTTAAACTCGATTTTCTTGGAAACTAGAAGCGCTAGAGCTTAAATAATGAAAATCTGGTATCACTCATATAACTAAGCAAAATCCCATTTTTAGACTGATTTTGTATGAAAAACTTTAAACTCGATTTTCTTGGAAACTAGAAGCGCTAGAGCTTAAATAATGAAAATCTGGTATCACTCATATAACTTAGCAAAATCCCATTTTTAGACTGATTTTGTATGAAAAACTTTAAACTCGATTTTCTTGGAAACTAGAAGCGCTAGAGCTTAAATAATGAAAATCTGGTATCACTCATATAACTTAGCAAAATCCCATTTTTAGACTGATTTTGTATGAAAAACTTTAAACTCGATTTTCTTGGAAACTAGAAGCGCTAGAGCTTAAATAATAAAAATCTGGTATCACTCATATAACTAAGCAAAATCCCATTTTTAGACTGATTCTGTATGAAAAACTTTAAACTCGATTTTCTTGGAAACTAGAAGCGCTAGAGCTTAAATAATGAAAATCTGGTATCACTCATATAACTTAGCAAAATCCCATTTTTAGACTGATTTTGTATGAAAAACTTTAAACTCGATTTTCTTGGAAACTAGAAGCGCTAGAGCTTAAATAATGAAAATCTGGTATCACTCGTATAACTAGTAAAATCCCATGGAAGTGAACTATTACAAAAAGCTTTATAAAAATACATAATTGAAGTTAAGCTCATAGAATAAATTCGAAAAATAAAAAATGTTGAATATAATAAAGTAACTTATGAAAAATAAATAATACCCAGATTCTATTTGTAATAGAATATTTGTACAAGAAATAACAAATATTTGTTAACCTCGATATTTTTAACAAAAAGCAAAACAATTTGTTTGTATTAAATAAACTTGAACAAGTGTTTTTGTTCAGTTCTAAAATAATCATAACATTTTTCTATAAATACTGAACTTATTAGCCAAGACTTATAGTTTAATTCAATCGTTCATTAAATAACATTGGAGCCGACGGAAAAACAATTAAACACAAAAAAGGAAAGAAAGTAAAAAATGAAAATTTTAACTATTTTAACGTTTAGCATCTTTTTGGCCATGGCTTTGGCCCCACCTACTTTCTATTGTAGCAAAACTATAGTCGTACATCCAAGTGATATGATAGAATTTAAAGAAAGGAAACCACTTCCTCGATGTCGGCAACGCTATAATGGGTGTAGAAATGGGTGAAACCTAAATCGAGAGCAAAAGCAATAGCCAATAACTAAAAACAAATAATAGAAGCCCTAATCAACGAATTAACTTCAAGCAAAAATAAAAGCACCCAACAGTATAGATTCTGTGAAACAGCTCACTTAAAAATGTATATTGTTTAATTGAACTAAAAATAATTCAATATACAAAAGATTCTTTTAAAAAGTATTTTATGCATTTTGGAATAATTGCCGCAATTTCAGTATCTTAAATATTTAAAGCCCAAAATATCGATTTTTCCAGTACAGACCGCGCAAGAAATGTTGAAATCTATTTTTACTCAGCCTCATAAATTTATGGAACTAACTGAACTCAAACCCGCAATCAACCACACAGTTTCTAATCTGTCACCTAAGCCTTCTCATTCAATATTTATCTTTACATGTAATAGAAATATGCAATATAAAAATATGAAAATAAAACTGGTTTGAACAGATGTTCTTCTTTTCTTCCTACACGAAACAGAAAGTAGTATAATTTTTTTTTTAAATTTATATTTGTGGCATTCTACAAGCAGATGGTTTAAAAAAATATGTGATACTTTTTAGGGTTGGTAAATGTTTAAAGTTTTTTTGATTACTCGTTCTAAAACACTTTTTTTAGTTTTTTCTTCATATCTTTCTTAATAATGGTACGAATCAGAATTTTTTATGTAAAATATTAATTTTTATATGTTTAAAAAAAATTTAAATAACTTTCCAAGTGTTTTTGATTAAGATTTTTGGATTTAAGATGTAAACCGTGTTTTTGAAAATGAGTTTATCCTTCGATTCTATCCACCCAAAATCTTTTTTTTACTCCACACTGGTAGTGGGCCTTCCATTACTACTATTTCTTCGATTTTTAAAAAGTTTTTGAGGTTGTACAAAGAAAGAAAGAAAAAAAAAGACAAAAGAAAAAAAACATATGTACTAAGGGTTTCAAGGTAAAGTCTTGAAAAAAGTACGAACAAATAGCAGTAAGGAAAAAACATGTAAATAAATAATCAGTATCAGAAAATTTCGATCCACCAATATTTTGGTTAAAACATTGATGTTTGCTAAAGACTGGCAGCCGCCGCAGTGGCGGAAACGATAGAACTGCAGAGAATTCTGATGATGGGAATGTGGTTATTCTCTAGTCATATTAATTCGACCTGAGATCGAGCCGGTGCACAGTGTAAGATTTTGCCATTGCAGGGAGGCAAAATTAAATATCTTGGATAAAATTAAGCTAGACTTATATATTTTGGTACAAGGTAATTATAGGCCAAAATGTTGTATGGGAGATGGGCGTGGAAGTGCCCAAAGATTTATATCTGATATTATTCGGGTTGGATAATCAAAGAGTAAGTGTGTTTAAAATAAATTATAAAGACTAAGAAGTAACAATAAGTGTTTATTTTTTGTCTTCATCAACTCTTATTCATCTTAAAATTAGAATGTATTTCATATGATTCATATATTTCATATGTATTGCTTTTATATGGATCAGATGTGCTTAAAAGTCTATTAATTGAAGCGCTAGAGCTTAAATAATGAAAATCTGGTATCACTCATATAACTCAGCAAAATCCCATTTTTGGACTGATTTTGTATGAAAAACTTTTAACACGTTTTTCTCGAAAACCAGAAGCGCTAGAGCAAAAACAATGAAAATCTAAGATCACTCATTTTGGCTTACCAAAAATCGAATTTTGGACTGATTTTGTATGAAAAACTTTAAACTGGTTTTTCTCGAAAACTAGAAACGCTAGAGCAAAAATATTAAAAATCTGGGATCTCATATTTCTTACCAAAAAATTGAATTTTGGACTGATTCTGTTTGAAAAACGTTAACCGGAATTTTCTCGAAAACAAGAGCGCATACCGAACACACCAAAAGTGACATTACCTACAAGAATCGTTGACTTTTTAACTCAAGTGGCTCCAAATTGTTGAAAAAAGCTTTTAGATTATTGTGTGGGAATGGCAAACACATTCATTCCTTTAAAGTTTTTTGGAATTTACGCTTAAAATTATTGTAGAATTATTATTTATAGTGGAGCTTATATTATTTGGGCTTATTATGAGTCTTAAGCAACCAAATTTGTTAAAAAGGTTGTGAATTTTATCTTGACACAAAAATTGTTGCCAGAAGTGCTCGCTCGACCCGTTTCAAACAAAAAAAAAATTAAAACTTGATTTGAATAAAAAAATTGGTGATGTTAATTACCAAATTAATTAAATTTGAATCAGTTAACAAATTAGTTGTATCACTTAAATATTTTTTGATATTAACAACATTTTCTGCGGTAATGTTGTTGATATACGAGTAATTAAACATTTAATTCAATTGATTAAATTTTAAATGAAAATTGAATTTATTTTTTACTAACACCCATTTTTCACGATGATTTTTTCCCCTATTCTTAAATCATGTCTTTTTTCGTTTGAAAGCGAGCGAGATAGAGAAGTAAGCAGGGTAGAAAAAAAGACATGAATCGTTTTTTCTGTGTTTCTTTTTTGACATTCCTCTTAGCACTTATTTGTGTTTTTTAAGTTATGTTTTATTCTTATATCAATTTGACAAAAGCTTATTAAAATATTGAAAAATAAAAAAGTTTTATTTTAAAAATTCAAAACATCAAAATTATATGGAATAACGCAAGGCGAATTCATTACAGGTGATCCTAAAAGCCCTGCTGATAACTTTTTTCCTTTAGCTTTATAATTGTTGGATTTCAAAATTTTGTTTATTATCTTTGTTTCTGTTTTGATTTGTTTCGGCTTTTGACATTGTACAATGATTTTACAAAAACAAATTGCCTGTGGTTTTTGTACGAGTTGTACTTGTTGTACTACCGAGATTACCTGGAATGAATTCGCCTTAGAATAACGTAATTTTAAATATTTTATACGAATAAGGAACGAAGGAAATCAGAAAAAATCGACTCTGACTGCAAAAAAAAGAAACATGGTGAAAATTTATCAAGTTTTTGGAAGTTTCTTTAAAAAGGAAATACATTAAAGACATGTCTTTTAAATCATCGTGAAAATTGGGTGTAATAGTTTAATGGAGAATTATTTCTGTGTTGGCAATATAAACGTATGGCAGATACGATTTTTTAAGATGGACTTATAACTTTAAAGTTTTGTCGTTTTGTGTATTATGGTAATAGTTGTAAAACCAGCAGCAAATAACAAATTTCAAATGCCATTGCTAAACAATCCCATAAAATATAATTGCAAATGTAAATTTTTCCCCTCTTTGCTTAAAACAATTGAAGGTGATTTATTTAGGTATTTCAATAAATTCCTGTTTATAGCACAATCAGGAATAAACGATGACTTGCAACAGGGAATTGCAACATAAATTATCAGTTGATGGGCACAAATTGATTTTGAATTGAAATTTTAAATTAAAAACTAATCAACTCCATCTCTTAATGCTTTAATAAGAAAAAGTGTCATTAGGAACACAATCCAAGCATTAAAAAAATAGAAAATATATTTTATTTCATCCAACATCCAACATTAACGTTAACTATCTTAAGGATATTCTCATGTATTTTCTCTACTTAAAGGATCAAAAATAAAAACTACTACAAACATTGGCAGAAAATAAATGATAAACAAAACAACAAGAAGTGCCAAACCAGATACACTTCAAAAGCATCCTTTGGATTGTTATGCTACTACTGCATCTTGTTGTTCTAATGAATGCCTGGTGTCAAAAGTCAACATTTAAACTCCCAGTGAGGCACATTCTTCCTGTCAACAGTAGTCTTAGTATACGCAGCAGGAATAGAGACGAATAGTAAATATTTACAAGCAAAGAATGGTGATTATAATCATTTCGCACACTCTGTTGGACACTCACACCCGCACATTGATGAGAATGTCAAAAAAAAGTAATAAGAAATAAGAAATAAGATTAACAGCACCGGGAATAGTATAGAAAAACAAATATTCACTATTTACTTTTGGAGCAGAGATTTAAAGGAGTGAAAAAATTTTGAGTATAATTTTTTACAAAAAATATTACAACTTAAAAAAAAGAAGAAATGTAACTGTCAAATTATTTAATTTTTGAGTTCATATTTAAAGATTTGTTTTCAGTACGTGTTATTAGTTACTGTTATATAAATTGTATTTTTATACAGACCATTAAAAACCCTTCTTTGCGTCATGCTTCGATTTCGTAATGAAATACCTTCCAGGCCAGAGAGGTTTCATCCATTCTTACCACATGTTCCAGATATCTCAAACGTTGTTGTTTAATTTTTCTGAATAAGCCAATGTCGTACTAAAGCTCATACAGCTTGCGGTTCATTAGATACCGGTACTCGCCTTTAACGTAAATGGGTCCATATGGTTTTTAAAGTATTTTCTCTCGAAAAATCACCATCTACGACCTGTGTAAGCACCAGGGTTAGCCATTGTAAAAAAGCAGTTCCAACTCCGACTCATACTGCTGAAATTTTTGTTGTTGTTGCAGCAGCGAGACCTGACGAACAGGTGCTGCTGAGTTGAAAATAATTGGTGGGTGTTCGTTGAACTTCGAGTCGTTCCGTTGCGTAGAGCCGATTGTCGTGGGAACGTGCTGAAATTTTTAAAGTCCTACTCCGACTTAAACTCCGACTTCGATGCTTAATGCATATGCTGTGGTTATTTGAGTGCAATATAATATATTTTCATCTTTTATTGGTAAATTTCTTTTATTTTCGTACTATAACAACACTTATTCTTTACCATATTAAACATATTTCAGTGTTGACGGTTAAGAAATGTTATTTTAAAATTAGCAGGAATTTCTGTCATTAACACATTCAAGAACAAGTTAATGACTGCAATTCTCGCAATTTAGCCGAAACTGTTAAATGAATGACAGAACTTAAAAAAACACAAGAATCTTCGTTTCCAATAGATCAATAGGTAAGGTTAGGTTCAATGGGCGGTCCCTTTCTGATACCCTTAGCCAGTGACAAGAGTCAGCCAGTATTCACCAGACTATTCTCCAGAAGTCACTGCAGCTTCGAACCATCCTGACTCTCTGCAGAACAGAGAGCTCGATTTCGGTCCCACATTGGACATCTAGATCAATAACCATTTATAAGTTCTGCTAATGCAATTTAAACTCTTGCCCGCACTAATAAATAAAATACCAAAATGAATTAAACTATTTATTACACACTTTTATTTGAAAGGGTGGTCCAAGCAAAATGGGTTAATTGTAAATAAAAAAAAGTTTTCAGGGAATTATCTTATATTTTTTATTATTATAACGTGTGATTTTTTAGCTATTATCTTTTTGGCAACACTGGTTTAAACAGCTGACGCACGTTTCGTGTTTTTTGTTTCACTGTCAAACATCTTCAGTTTGGTCTATAATTTAACCATGAATCGTCTTACAAACGAACAATGCTTGCAAATTATTAAATTTTATTATCGACCCACATTTTTGGCTCAATGGGTACGTTAATAAGCAGAATTGTCGATTTTGGAGTGAAGATCAGCCAGAAGCATTGCAAGAGCTACCAATGCATCCAGAAAAAGTCACAGTTTGGTGCGGTTTATGGGCTGGTGGCATCATTGGACCGTACTTCTTCAAAGATGATGCGAATCGTAACGTAACTGTGAATGGTGAGCGCTACATTTTTTTTTGCCCAAAATGCAAGAACTTGACTTGCATGACATGTGGTTTCAACAAGACGGTGCCACATGCCACACAGCACGCTTAACAATGGACTTATTGAGAGGCGAGTTCGGTGAACATTTTATTTCACGTTCGGGACCGGTCAATTTTCCGCCTAGATCGTGCGATTTAACGCCTTTAGACTATTTTTTGTGGGGCTATGTTAAAGCTCATGTCTATACACACATGCCCGCTTCTATTGACGCATTGGAAGACAACATTGAAGCATTTATTCATGAAACAAAATATCGGCCAAATGCTCGCCACGGCTTCAGTGGCATACCTCTATCCGATGGTCCATATTTGCAATGACACTGAGACATAATTGAGGTTCAATGTCGTTAATATGTCGAATGCGGCAATTCTGGTTGTTAGCGAATCTACTGAGGTCGATTATGCTGACCAAAAAAATCACGAAGTGCAAGAAATGCATTTTGATTTGAATGCCCATTTTCGTAAAAGCCTTTAACAATCTTAACGCTCGGCTCAATTGTGTACATCTCCATGGTTGAATTTGTCAAACACTGAAACAAAGAAATGTCAAATTAAGTTGCCCAAAATGATTGACGTTAAAATGAGACTCACAATTAAATTTTGCATTATGGTTGGACCACCCCTTAGTAAATCTAAGAACATGGTGGCTGATGAAAAGGCTGAACAAAAGAAAACTTGATTTGAACGGCAACGTAAACAAACAGAATTGTCGCATATGGAGTGGTCCCAACCCAGAAATACTGCATGAAAGAGAATTGCATCCAATTCGCGAACCAGTGTAGTGTGCTGTTTCTTTACGCTGTATTGTCAGGCCATACCTCTTTCAACAAAAAGGACACAGCGTTACGTGAGAATTTTTCTGTCCGGAACAAAGCCGAAAGTGAATTCCTTTTAACACTTTGTGGTTTCAACAATATGGTGCAACTGCATACATAGCTCAGCCGGTTGTGGCCGAATTATGCAGAAAACTTCCTTACCGGCTCATTTTAAGAAACTCAAGCTTGCGTCGGCCCCCAAGTCACCTGATCTAAGGGCGGGCCTTAAAATTCAATTATCTTTAAGATTTATCAAACTATTTCTAATACAATTAAATGGGCTTTCAAATGAAAAAAAAGATTGAACAATTTCATGCATTACAAAAAAGTTATTACAGTTTCTTAATGTAGCAAAATTCATTAGCTACCCTGTACTTAAATAAACTGGCTCTAATAAATTCAAGTCTACTTACGCGTAGTCAATTCTAAAATATTACGTCGCCAATTTCAAAGAATTTTCATTTTAGGAAAATATTTGAAAAATTCTTTGAATTTTTAATGCACATTTAATACCGAGAGTTTTTGTAGGTACTCCGACAACTCCGGTAACACACCGAGACTGCAACTCCGAATCCACAGCCCTGGTAAGCACCCAAGGCTCAGACGCAAATAACAAGACGGCTAAAATAAGTGTTACGCCAAAAATATAATTATCATCGTCATAGGCGAGTAGCATATGATTTTAGGCAAAAATAGTGCTAGTCATAATCACTCTCGATTTCATAAGCACTTTCTCCATAACTATAGGGAGTTTGTTTTAAACGTATAGAGCTTCCGATACTTTCAGTATACGTTGGTGTCTAAATGAACATGCGAAGACTTTCACCGGAACAACGTTCACAAATCGTGGACATTTATTCATAAACTTCGGGCTCTGTTCGCCACACTTATAGATCACTTCGTCAGGTTTACGATTAGGCTCATTCTCTAGGTTAACGGGTATAAGAACAAGCAGAATTGCCATTTTTGGAGAGTGCGCAATCCTCACGAAATTCTAAAGATTTCATTTTAGACTCTTTTTAGACTCAGGAAGTTAGTTGCGCAAGTAACTTGCCTAGTTCAACAAAGTCTGTACTAAATTTGTTTCCCCTTACAGCGACTTTATCGCTGGCATTACTTGTAGTAATTTGCCGAGTCTGAAAGGGGGCTTACATACCGAAAAAATCACTGTTTGGTGCGGTTAATATAACGAAAGCCTCATAGGCTTGTCATTAAATCCGAAAAAGGCAAATTATTTGTGATTTTTTTATTCCTTATGTCATTCCACTATCATCTATTCCACTATTTGTTGAGCCACCTAGTTCTTGTGATTTGACTCCTTTTGACTACTTTTTGTGGGCGTACGTCAACTCTCGTCTCGATGCTGATAAAGCAGCAACGGTTGATCATTTAGAAGCCAACATTCAACGCAATAAGACCCTGTATGCTCGAAAAGGTGGTTTAAAATTTAACGGATAGGTTGGCGCTGATAAGGCGCAGTCGTCACTCTCATAGAAAAATGCATCTTCATATTGATGATGCCCTACATCATAATTGTGACATCAATGTTATTACAAATGGCGTCAATGAGGCAAAAAAGTGACATTAATTCAATGACAAACGCCATCATAAAAATTTGTCATATTTTATGCGTCATCTATGCTATGACTACACTGACATCAATTCGATGCCACATTTTGTGTATTATTAACATTTTTTACATGTTTCAAAAGTAAAATGAAAAGCAAAAATTCCCATATAAAATTTTTTTTAAATAATTTGGTTGAATACATCAAATTTTCAAAGTAGAATGACTACGAAAATCATATCGGGCATTCTGTTGGTGTCTTAAAATTCAGAGTTCTTCTGTGTACAAAGGCCGGAATACAGCAAGAGTGAAACAAACATGTGTAAGTAAATAAAAATATTCTTTCACTTTGAAGTGAATCCCAATGACCAAATTTAATGACAGTTTGTCATTAAATGGAGTCTAATGAGTCCTTTCTACGATCTTACTGCGTCATCGCACTGATGACATGTTTTATTAAACTGACTTTGAATCGTTATTTTTGTGGTGCCGATGTGTCATCCCATTGATGACATAATTTCAATTTTTTACGCTGATGACAATTTGGCCAAGTGATGTTAAGACTGACATCACAATGATGAAAAGTGTAATGGGGTCAAAAACGAAGACACTTGTCATAGTACTGATGTCAAAATACATCAGCGTAAAATTGAATTAAAATGTATCAGCTTGGTGAATTTAGTTTAATTTAAGAAGAACAGAATTTTGTATTTAGAACGATTCTAAATATATATCTGACTTAACCTTCGCCTTACCAATACCCACCCGGTTGACCTTTTCGGTATTAGTAAACGATGTACACGAAAACCTTTGGTAATGCGAAGTTTAATATCAAACCTAAAAATTGGCCGTTAATGCCATAAAATTTGTGAGCTAATAAGGCCATAATGTTGGTCATTCCATTGATTTTGTTGAGTTTTATTAAAAAAAAAAAAATCCATGCCTCTAAAAAAATACCCCTTTTATAGTAATAGGTCTACAGGACAAACTATCACTTTGCCGGATACCTTTTTTCGTCTCCAATGGCTCACAATGATTCTTATCGCTCTTTGCTGGGCTTTGCAGGAATACCAAACTCAGACATGGCTTCGTAGGCAGCTGTATAATCAGCGAATTGGTGAATGTGTGTCAATTTTTTTTCACTAAGTCTTTTCCACTATGTGCAGTAATGGAAGTATATGATCCTTCGTAGTCCTTGAATAAAGTTGTAAAATAGCACATATAAATCATGTTTTTTTAACTTTTTCTTAATTTTAGTCTTAATTTCATCAAATTTTTAATATAAATTCTACTTTGAAAAATCTTATAATTAACATAATTTTTTTTTAGTTAATAAATTTATCGAAGCATTAACACAAATCTTAAACATAAGCCCCATTCCTAAAAAGTAACTTTTGCCTGCTAAATAAATAAAATTTGTTGTTTTAATTCTTCCTAAAAAAATTTGTTTCAATCAAATAATCTCGCATTTACGAATCATTTACAGCCGCTCAGTTAAAATTAATTTAAACAATATGTCTTATTCTGACCAGCGTTACCGTTTGCCCGACTAAAGTCGCAATTTGACCCTTTTTAAGCGGCCTTCGACTTTTTGTGAGACTTTTTTTTATCACCGACTTTTGCGACTTATTTAATTTTGTTGCGACTTTTTACCCTTTTTTTGTAAAGCATCTAACATGTAGTAAATCGTTAAAAAAAAAGTCGTTAAAATTTTAAAGCAATTCACAGATTTTTGTTCATTTGACAACACTTTTATCACTTTTGTGCAACCTTTTCATGTGTTGAACAAATTCTTCGCAAATTTTCAGTTAAAGTTTCAAAATAACGTTTTTGCAAAAAGGCTTTTAAAAAAATTGCAGTGTTTATTTTACAAAATAATTTTTAGCCACCGCATCAATGAAAGATTAAGTTTTCGTTAAACATGGACAGGCATGTACGACCTTGAGAATATTTTGCTTTAACTTAAAAAATAAAATTTATTTTTTTCTTTAAAAAAGGATTTCTTGTTAAAAAGAAAAGGAAATTTGAAAACGAAAAATAAATTGGAGCTAGAAATACGCGTTCAGAGGCAGATAAAACCACGGAGTCTGAGACGGTTAACGTTAACATCGCTTCAGGTATTCAAGAGACTGGGCTTAAACCAGACATATGACTCCTTTTTGGAGTGTTTGTAAACAGCTTTTAGTTAACCCAAACGATCATCTTCAGAGACGTGGAAAAAAACCGAATAATAATAGGGGGTTTCATGGACAAACTTGCGAGACTTATTTCAAGAATCGCCTTTTTAATTATTGTGTAACTTTTTACAATTAATGTCAATATTTAAGAAACGCCAATCCAAAAAAATTAATATATATATAATATATATAATATATATATATATATATATATATATATAGTATATAAGAAACTTGAAATTTGTGTTCTAAAAATTAAATGCGTGCTTAAAAATAACTAGATAAAGCCAAAAGACTAAATTGCTCAGATTAGTCCAAGAATTTGTTGTGTTAATTGTTGAATTTTTCGTTGCAAACGACGGTAATCATAAAAAAAAAATCTGTTTGTATAAATGCACAATTGATAAGCGCAATTGTTAGACAAATTTACGAAGTTTGTGTTATTGAATTCTCATACAAATTTTGACAGTTCATTTGCGAGAGTGTAAAAATATACAGTTTGCCCAGGTTGCGAGACTTTTAAGCGATATCATGAAAACTCTTATGCAAAAGAGGCTACTGAAAATAAAAAAGTGAAACTGATTGTTTTGTTTAATTATTTTGTTTTGCTATGCTTTTTATTATTAAAAAAAACGGTAAAAAAAGATGTTCGACTTTTATTTTCTCAAACGACTTTTTTGTGCGACTTTATTTTTATGAAACGACCTCTTGTGCGACTTTTCGAAAATTCCTAGCGGTAACCCTGATTCTGACCCACCCCGTACAAAAAGTTCTTCTGGATGAAAGTTTCTGTTTTAAGGTTTTATACCCACACCACAATATTAGAGAAGGTATTATGCATTTGTGCTGACGTGTGTAAAACCTTAAAATCGACTTAGAATCATTTTCTGAGTCGATCTAACGATGTCCGTCCGGTTGGCTGGCAGTAGGGTTGCCATTCATACTGTTTTTATCAGTACAAGTACTGTTTTTTGTTTAAAGTACTGATTTATGCATAACAATCAAATCAGTACGCAAATGTACTGATTTTTCCATTATTCTACTGTTTTTGTACTGTTATTATATACATATTACCATTGTCATATTGTCAAATTTTATGCGATACAAATATTAATATAGATGTTCTTCTCGATGAGTTATTAACATTAAAGATTTTTGCCGAGTCAGTACGAAAAGAGAAGACGGTAAAAGAAAAATGGAAAGAGTTTATAACTGGTGGTGTGTTAACGAATTTGAGGAAATGTGTAATTTTATTTCTTCCACTCCACATTCAAACGATTTTACAGAACGAGTCTTTAGTTTTCAAAAGGGAGCAAAGAGAGAAACAGGCTCCTATTATAAAGCCAAGAAAGTGAGTTGCAGAAAAAGACAAATTTTGGTTATAGTTGTAATGAGTTTTACAATTTCTTGAAGATTGAAGACAGGAAAGAAATTATGGACAATGTTCAAAAAGGTCATAAATATTTTTAACTTGTAACTTTGTAACTATAGTATATTATACTTAAATTTTTATGTCCATACATATGCAAATAATTACATATATTATTTATAAATATCTATATTATAAGATCATCTGAAAAACGATTGTGCCTTTTGCAATAATTACAATTGCTTAGAATAATTAGTTGTAAATCACTTTTAAAAATTTTTTTTAATTATTTTGAAGATAAATACATAACAAGCTTAGTGAAAACACTTTGTATTCCCGCTACAAATATATACGGAATTCTACGGAATTGTCGAATGAATTCAAAGTTAGTTGTAAAAAACATTAAAGAATTTTATGTTATTAATATGCAATTTTATGTTAAAAAAGTATATGTAATGTTTTTTATTCATTGTACTGATTTTTTTTCGCTTATGTACTAATTTCTATAATTTCAAAACTGGCAACCCAAGCTGGCAAGCTGACTGGCTGTCCATGTAACCTTGTGCGCAGATTATATGTCGCAATTTTGAAGATAATTTCGATGAAATTTAGTACGTACATATGTTCAAATTGGCACAAGGACCAGGCCTATTGAAAATGGGGCGAATCGGTCCATGATTTCATATAGCCCCCATACAAGCTTCTTTCCGGAATAGGGTATTTGTGCCCACTATCAAACCAATTTTAATTACATCTAAAACGTAGAGGTGGCATGTCATAACGTCCAGTGTCATAGTGTCATAACGTCCATCGAAGAAATGTCATAGCGTCCGCGGACGTTATGACACTTTGCAAGGTGTCATAATGTCCACAACAAGCAAGAATGTAAACAAATTTGGGATCATAGCCGGCCTTCGGCCGGGCGCAAGGATTTTCTTCTCTATGGTATAACAAATACCGGCGTCGCTAACTAAAGCTTCTCTGCACATCCGGCCTTCGGCCGGGCGCAAGGATTTTCTCCTCTATGGTATAACAAACACCGGCTTCGCTAAGTAAAGCTTCTAAAATCTGCCTTGTTTCCGAACGAAAGCCGACTATGCAGAGAAGCTTTAGTTAGCGAAGCCGGTATTTGTTATACCATAGAGAAAAAAATCCTTGCGCCCGGCCGAAGGCCGGCTGTGCAGAGAATCTTTAGTTAGCGAAGCCGGTATTTGTTATACTATAGAGGAGGAAATCCTTGCGCCCAAAAGTGTTTTCGTCATATATTTAATATTTACTCCCAGAGAAAAAGCAGGAAAACCATTTTTAAAAATTTTTTTACCATATTATGTTTCATCTAAAAAAATCATTGTCACCGACAACCATATTATGGTTAAACTAGTTTCTTTAAAAATAGTTTTGTTGGTTGGGACCATAATGAAACATGTTTCTCTCTGCGTGTATGCAGATAATTTTTTTGTATTTAACTTATTTAGTAATAATGGACCTAATGACACTTTTGAAAGTGTCATAATGTCCATTTCCAAAGTGTCATAGTGTCCGCGGACGTTATGACACTTTTGAAAGTGTCATAATGTCCATGGACACTATGACACTTTTTGGGGTGTCATAACGTCCATGGACACTATGACACTGGACGTTATGACATGCCACCAGAATTTGTTCTTATATACTGTGGTGTAGGGTATCATATGGTCGGGCTTGACCCACTACACTTTCTTTCTGGTTTTTCTTATATATTTTTTCAATGGGTAATGCGAACAAGAATAACTGTTAACATGGAATTCCTTCCTTCAAGTCCCTGACTTTCATGCTCTTACCTTCTAACAGTCTCGTTATCCACCTTGTCTAAAAACTTATTACTTACCCACTCCCTTTTTGTAATCTTCAGCCACTGATTGCCATAAAATTGCAAACGTCAACGAAAAAAAAATTCGAAAAACTTTTATTTCAAATTGTCAATAAATTGTGGGGAAAACAAATAACACCAGAAACTTCGTAATTACGAAAAACAGAACCAACTTCTAACAAAATTTTAATCCAACTCCAACTGTGTGGCACATTTGGAAATTCAACAGAATGAAACTTTTAATTTCAAACTAAAGTTAAATTATATTTTGAAGCAAATACATGAATAATTATTTTAATTTTAATTATATTGTACAAATGTTTTGCGAACAAAAAAAAAATTGCCAAAACAAGAATATTCATGCATTTTTAATGATTTTTTTTTAATGAATTTTTTCTTTTTTTCTATTTGGCTACTGAAGAATTAAAACAAACAAACGAAATACAGAAAACTCTATAACAAAAGGCAAAACTGTTGTTCAACAAATTTTTAATGAACAAAAACTTTTAGCGTTCGCTGGCTTAAAAAAGAAAACATACAAAATATTTATTAAAGTTTTTTTTTGGTTGTTTTTGTGATGTAAATGGAATATTTGAATAGAGAAATGGATATAAAAGTTTATTTTTTTCTAGATGATTATTAATTGCTACATAATTATGGGATATATAATCATTTGGTTTGTGACATTTGTAACTTTCTGACAGTTAGTAATGGAGTTTGAAAACTTATTTCTGTTAGGCATAGTTTACACGGAGTCTTTTCAGACATGTCTTTTTTTGACTTTTTCTTTTGAACATGCTACCAAAAACCTTTTGTCTTTTCACGATGTCTATCCAAACATGTCTGTTTTCATGTCTAATTGTCTAATATACATATACATCAGTGATGGAAAATTCAGTACTATGGTACTTTTTCAGTACTTATTCATTTCAAAAATAACACGGTACCCCCACCATTTTTCGTCATTTTTCGTACTCTCTTGTTTCTTTGCTTCTTTGTTGAGAAATTTAGCGTTTCTATTTAACATTGACAACATTGCCTACACAAAATTTATTGTTCTTTTTTTCGTTCATGTTAAGCCAAGTTAAGAACGAAATGAACGAACTTATGATTCCTGATAATTCACGTATTGCCATTGGAATTTTGTCAATACTCCATTTATCAGCAGCAGTTGAGTGCACGTTTTCAGTGCAAGATGCTATAAAAACGAAAAAAAAAGAAATCGGTTGCAAGTACAAACTATTTCAAATTGAATTAAAACTAAAGATATATTAATATCAAATGATTCTTGTTGTTACGTGTGTACCTTATATTAAATCATAAGCAAATACATATGCAATAAAAAATATGTTTAAAAAAAGTACCAAAATATTGAAAAAAGTACTATTTTGGTTGGTGGTCAGTACCATCTAAATTTTTAAGTTTTCCATCACTGATATACATAAAAATCAAAATACATGAAAATTCATAAAAACAAACATGAAAACTCATTTCGTGTTTGTTTGGCAACCCCTCTTTCTTCTCTACCCCGATCGCCTACAAACAAAACAGACGTGTTTGTCAGACATGTCTGAATAGACACCGTGTAAACTCCCTCTTAAATTTTGCTTAATAACATTACAGAGGGAAATTCGAACAAGAAAAAGTGCCATATTCGGCTATGCCGAATCTTATATACCCTTCACCACGGTTGGAAAAGAACAGGAGGCTAATTCTCGCAGTCGTGATCGAATACTTTTTCGATTCGAAGGCAATTTTGTTTATAATTCTTTCAGTAGATACTGAACGAAACGAAACTATTTTTCAGTATTGTAAAACATTTGTTTAAGTTTTTACAACGCCGAAAAAATAATTTCGATTCGTTTAGTATCGACTGCAAGAATTAAAAATAAAATTGCTTTCGAATCAAAAAGTATTCGATCACGACTGCCTGAATTATATGCTAGAAGTTAATGTCTATATATATAAAATTGTCGGGTCACAATGTTTGTAATTGAACTCCTCTGAAACGGCTTGCCAGATTTTTATGAAATTGTATAAATTTCAAAATTTTGTGTATTTCTTAGGTATGCTTATAGGTTGAAAAGTATATTTAATATCGGCAGAGGGCGTAAAATGGGGCAAAAGTGATAAAGCTCACCCTCCCTATATCTTCTTAACTAATCAACCAATTTTCCCGAATATATGCAGGGAAATAGCGAAACATCTGGAAGGAACTATAGCCTATAAATTTTATTATATAGGGCAATAGTGGTAAAATCTCCCCCGCCCTGTATCTTCTTAACTAGTCAATCGGTTTCTTAAAAATTTATATGCAGATGCTGTAACATCTGAAAGGAGCTTATGGATAGACATTTTTTGGAAATTCCAACATTTAAGGCGTAAAATATGGCAAAGCGAGTAAAAGCTAAACCCACCCATGTCTTCTTAATTAATTATCCGATGATAGTTTCTAGTCTTGAAGGAACTAAAGGCTATACATTTTAACATTTAGGGCGTAAAATAAAGCAAAGAGGATAACACCACACCCTCCAATACTTTCTTAAAGAGCTATTTTTGGCAACGAAAAATCTGGACATCGACGATTTAAACTTCAAGATACAGCAGTCATTGCCAGGCGACTTAGTATTATACAAATTGATCGATACAGTTAGCGTTGTTAACGAAGCTGTATCCACTGATAGAAAAGGCGTCATAACGCTTATGTATTTTGACATCAGTACTATTACAAGTGTCTTCGTTTTTGACCCCATGACACTTTACATCACTGTGATGACAGCCGTAACATCACTTGGCCAAATTGTTATCAGTGTCAAAAATTTAAATTATGTCATCAATGGGATGACACATTGACAACACAGAAATGACGAATCGGAGTCGGTTTTGTAAAACAAACTGTCATCAAATTGAGTCATTGTAATTGACCTTAAGCCAAATTGATAGAATATCATTACTTACTTACCCATTACACGTTGGTTTCACTTTTGTTGTATTCCGCCATTTGTTAATAAAAGAACACTCAATTATAAGACAACAGCAGCATGCCCGTTATGGTGTTCGTAATTATTTTACTTGAAAAATTTGATGTATATAAATTAATAATTTAAAAAATAGAATATGGGAATTTTTGCTTCTAATTTTTTTTTTAAACATGAAAATAATGTCAAAAATATATTATGATATGATATATTATGTCATTGCACTGATGGCAGTTTGTCATCGCACTGATGACAGTTTTTCTTTGCACTGATGACATGATTTATTATGTCATCGCACTGATGACAGTTTGTCATTGCACTGATGGCATGGTATATTATGTCATCGCACTAATGACAGTATGTCATCGCACTGATGACAGTTTGTCTGTACTGACTGTACTTTCTATCAGTGTACACAAAATGTGGCGTCGAATTGATGCCACTGTAGTCATAGCATAGATTACGCATAAAATATGACAAGATTTTAGGATGATGGTCGTCATTGGATTGATGTCACTTTTTCTGAAGGAATTAGAAATAAAATTGCCATCGAATTGAAAAAGTATTCGATCATGACGGTCAGAATTAGCCCTCAGGTGGACTACATATAAGTTTATTCTACTAAAATTATCTACTTGAAATGCCATTTCAGTATAAGAGGGTCGCTATTATGTTCCAATCAGAAAGTCTTAATTTGTTGGACGGTGATATTTTTATAATATTTGTTATTTTAAGTTTTTTTTTAATATGGCGTTTTTAACTTTTTATAACTACTGCTTTTGCAAGTAAGCGATTTTAAAATTAATTTCCGTTTTTTATCTAATTTTTTAGAATTTTTATGAATTCAAAAAATTAATTCATTTTCTTATCTTGTGTGGAATTTGTATTTTTTTCAAAATCATTCTTTAGCAATTGTGAAGGATTTTTTCGACGATAATATGGTCATTCGTTTAGTTTTTCACAGTTTCTGCTTTCTTTTTTTCTGATTAATGACATGTTCATATATTTCGAACGAAGACTTCGTTCGCTTTACTTACATGTAAAAAAAAAACCAATTGGTAATTCACAAGGTGTGCTATCATGTCATATCGTCGTAATGTCCTAAATAATATTTTACAATTGTTTAAAAAAAATATTGATGTGTTTTAAACAAAATAAAAATTTTAATGCTGTGTTCATTGATTGGTCATAACTGTACACACCCAGAGAAAAACTATGTTTAAATATGGTCACCTTCAACAAAACTATTTTTAAATAAAATTGTAAACATACTATGGTTAATTGTAACCATATTATTGTCATCGACAACCATATTATGGTTAAATTAGTCCTCCATCAAGAAGGCACAACCATATTATGGTTGCCTCCGAACATGTTTTGGTTAATAATAACAAAAATATGTTTAACACTTATAATAGCATGGTTGATTTTCAACCAAAGAATGTTGCTCTTGGAAAAGAGGAAAATACTATTGTTAATTTAAAATCAAATTATTGTCATATTTAACCATAACATGTTTAGAGGCAACCATAATATGGTTGTGGCTTCTTGATGGAGGACTAATTTAACAATGATATGGTTGTCGGCGACAATAAGATGGTTAAATTTAAACATAATATGTTTAAGATTTTCTTAAAAAATAGTTTTGTTGGAGGTGACCAAATTTAAACATATTTTTTCTCTACGTGCAGTATAAATTTAAATAATAAGCGGTTGTTTACAGCAGTCATATTATCATTCTTGTAATTATTTTAATACATATAACTTTACAACTTTATGACTACCTTGTGAATCCAAATATTTTATAATTTGTTTTTATTTTAAATGTAAGTCAAGCGAACAAAGTCTTCGTTCGGAAATAGATGAACAGGCACAGTGAGTGTTTTTTTTTTTTTTTTTTTTTTTTTTTTGGAATATAAGTCAGCAAAATAAATGTTGTTTAAAACAGACAGATGTCGTTTTACTTAATAGCACTTCAAAGTCATTGGATTCCAATTATCTTACAACACCCACTCCTTTAAAAAAAAAACACCCTTGATGTCACCTTCAAACTAGCGCACGATTAATATTCCTCAAAATAATATTCCTCTATTATTAAATCAAATACACATACCTAAATGATGAATAATAAAATGAAGGACTAAATAACTACAAGAAGTTTAAGAACGCCTGGCGTGATATTGATGTCAGGTGATATTCACATAAATTAAAATGACACCATGTGTGATTGAAATATGAATAAACATAATAATGGGGCACTTGGAAATGCGAACAGAGCAAATAAAGAACACAGGGCACTAGGATGGGCAATGGAAACAAACAAACTAATCGATTTTAATTTAGTGCAAGCGGTAATGCTAGTAACGGTACTTAATAGCACAGGACATGTCGTAAGAGAAATTTTTCATGGAAAAATTGATTTATAGACATCCTTTATAAAGACGTCTTACGACCTGGATGGTAAATGAAATTTATGAGTTTTATATTAAAATGGCCAAGTAAATTGCATTAGCAACGGCCTGTTATGGAAAATTGGTATCGAAATAAAGGAATAATAATACAAGTTTAAAATTCTGTAGATTCAAATTTAAACAGGTTTAGTTTAAGACTTAATATATTTAACATTAACATTATTGTAGTTTCTCTCTACACTTATTCAACGTTCTCGTACATTAAAGAAATTCTTATTTATTTTATCTACTTTAAAAATATCTTAAAGTATTCTTCTTTAGAAACATGAAAATAAATTTTTTTGTTTTCAATCTTCTTTTAAAGTTTTTAGAAACTCTAAAATGTTATAACTTCCTGTCATCTTTGTGTAACAAAAACAACAACAAAAGCTTTTCAATTAAGTACTCGTAATATTGAAGTACTTTTTCTTTCTTTTATTTTTATTTTATGTTCTTCTTCTTGAAGAAATTTTTAAAAAGATTTTTGCAAATAACACATGTTGTCACTATGTGAACTCAAGCACAACCCATTCATACAGGTAATTGTAAAGTTTAAGATAAATCTCTCGTACGTGTTGATAAAAATGTGGCACAGCTCAAGTTTTTTAAATTGAATTTTATGATGCAACAAGAAAAAAATAAAACAACAAAATCAATACACTAATAAAAATGCAGGTTAAAACAGGGAAGAAGACCTTAAGTTGGAGGAGTAAAATTTAAATCATAAATAAAACAGAGGAACTTATTTAAATATCAAAAAGTCACATTCTTAAAATTTTAAGTTTTTCAATTAAAATTTATTCTTTTAATAAAATTTGAATATCAAAGCTATTCTCCAAAATGAGTGGTAAAGTTTAGTCGGTCAAGCCCGACCAAATGATACCCTAGACCACAGTATTTAAAAACAAATTTTCGAGACTGTACCCAATTTGGGAGCCATGGGCTATCATGGATAGGATCCGTGGTTGTTTTAAATCTATCAGCACAACATTTTGTATATTATGAAAGTGCTCGATGTACCCTCCTAAAAATGAACCTTGGACTTTTTTAAGATGACATTTAAAATATTTCGGCTCCAGCTTTGGTCTCTCGTAATCTGGACCATTTTGAAAAAGGGTCTATTTTTGCATGTTTTGTTATTTTGAGAATCTGTTTCCTTACCAACATATATAATATGGGTATCATAAGAAAGGTTTTTAAGGCGCGTCCAACTGTTAAATTATTTACAAACAAAGATGATGCACTTGGCAAAAGAAAAAATTTGATACCCATATTGCCCTATTTAAAACGAAGGGTTACCACCCCATTGTATATTTGTCAAAACGCGAACTGGCACGAATTTCAAAAAAAACTGAGAACCGTATTTAAATAAATCTTCTTAAGATTAAAATATGTTAATTTGGCATTTTTTATTACAAACAACACCGAACAAAAAATTCAAACCCCGTTCTTTATTACAGAATATCCTTAAAAAAAGGACTTGGACAAATTGTATACACAGTTGGACGCGCTTTAAAAAAAACTTTCTTATGATACCCACATTGTATATGTTGGTAAGGAAACAGATTCTCAAATAAACAAAACATGCAAAAATAGACCCTTTTTCAAAATGGTCCAGATCACGAGAGGTCAAAGCTGGAGCCGAAATATTTTAAATGTCATCTTAAAAAAGCTCAAGGTTCATTTTGAGGGGGTACATCTTGTACGAATTTCGCTTCCATACAACTTGAGTCGCTGTAATATATATGTATTTATATGGTCCTATAAGGACCATAGGGTCTCAATAAATTGTCAACATCGAGTTCCATCTGATACTGTTCTTTTGGCTTCATTCCAGGTTAATTCAGCACTTTGTAGCTCGGCTTGAATTTGGCATCCCCATGTACTGTTAAGGCGTCCCCTTCTTCTTGCTCCCTGTGGGTTGTAATCAAGGGATTTCCTATTGATGCCATTGGCCGGCTTACGTAGGGTATAACTCAACTATCTATATTTGCGTATTTTGATCTCATGAACAATTGGAGAATTTTAGAATTTGTTAAAGTTTGAGGCTGAAATATTTTGAGGATACGGCGAAGGCATTTATTGACGAAGACCTGTAGTTTTTGTATATCAAGGTTCGTTAAGTTCCAGGTATCCGAGCCACAAAACAGTACTGACTTTACATTGGTATTACTTTAATACTTAAATTTTTTTAGATACTGTAATGTTAGCTGCCCTTCAGAAATGATTCAAGATTACAAACGCATGCTTAGACTTAGTCAGTCTCTTTTAAAGCTAGCCGGCCGGTCGGACGGATATCGTTAGATCAACACAGAAAGTGATTCTCAAACTAAGGGGTGGACCCAAGAAAAATATTTTAAGCTGGTACACATATCATCACAAACGCGTAATATATCTCTAATATTGTGGTGTGGCCAGAAATACTAGAATATCACTAAAAAATTTATATTGAATACAAATTGTCCCAATTAGTTACCTTTTAGGAAAAAGTGTTCCGTAATAAGTTTTTTATAGAAATTCAATTGTCACAATAAGTTTTCTATAGAAAACCAATTGCCCTTGTTAGTTTTTTTTTAGAAAATGTTCCAATATTTTTTTATAGAAAAACACAATTTATTACAACATAAACTTTTTTTTTAATAAAGGACTAATAGTTTACCTTAAAGACTTCCTTGTCATCAATAGACAACAGGTCACCTAAGCAAACATTTAGTATAGATTTCTACTAAGCATCGAGGAAAGGACCGACATTCTCTCCATCATTCTGGCGTTTATGGTGGTTGACAGTAATTACAGCTACTATTACTGCTGCTGATGCTTCCGACATTACAATTGCTGCCGTCATTGTAACATCTTCCATTACTTGGATACTCGAGGTAGCTGTTATTAATGTACCCAAATGGTTGTACCACATGCATTCAAAACAAATATTTATAATTATATACATAGATACAAATACAGGCACATATATATGTGTGTGTTAAGAATTCTTCTTAGAATATTGTGTTAACTCCCTGCAAACAATTTCGATCGAAAAATAATCTTAATAGTTTCCCCATTTAGCAAAAATCTATCGCTTTTGCTATTCAATTCTTATTGATGTAGTTACATCGTTCGGGAAGAAGTGTCCCACTATGGTAATATTTACTTTAAGAATCCACTTAGTGACTATATTTTATGACGAATAAGAGTGCTTTGGAAGTTTGATATCAATTAAATTTAGTAGTATCGCTGTTGGCTCCAAAAAGCACTCTTTTGAAGTTACATTTTTTCTTATTGTTCTTTATAATAAAAAATGGGCCATTTTACTGTTTATCTTTGTTTGATTTTGTAAGGGAAATCTAAGTAAACAAATATTAAAAAATCTACAGTACATTTAATCAAAATAGCTAATAATGTTTTAAAGTTAAAAACCTAATGCGGACAAATTTTGTTAAAGGATATTACACAAAATCACAAATTTGTTGAAACACTAACTTTGAACACTTTCATCATATTATAACTAGCATTTCTTTTTATTGCTTTACAAAACTTATTTAACAAATTTTCTTTACTAATAACGTTGATCTTCACTAGAAAAATTTAACAAACACACAAATTGTTACACAAAAATTTTTAAAGTCATTAAATAAACAAACAGTTTAAAAAAATCACTAATATCTTTTAAAAAAAGATTATTATCAAATTATTATTCATTTTCATTTGCTCTAAAAAATATGCATGAGAAATTATTAAACATTTAACCAATCTAACCGAAGATTAAGTTGGGGCTGTTTTGTGCACTCATTTATACAAGTTTCGTGAACTAGAACACTTTTCGGTAACATTTTGATTCCGCGGAGTCTTAATTTTAAGTACAATACTATAACTATTTCATTTTTTAAATCGTTGCGAAGAAGTCAATATAATATGTGAAATGTTCAATTGTGCCATTGTTGCAGTTGTATAACTGTTAAATTTATCTGAACAACTCATTAAAGTGACGAAAAAGTATAATTTAAGAACTCATAATTTGATTCTAACGTATTTTGTTGTTGCTAAATTCCGAAAAATCTTCTGTTTAACTACCAAATGTGACGATGTAGTTAAAATTCGTAGATAATCGAAAAACACTCTGCCAATTGCTTGGAGGGCTGGTTTTTTTATTTAAAATTAATGTATGTACGTATGTATGTATGTTCATGTGCAGTTTCAATCAGATGAAGACAATAAGGATAATAATGTTGATGATGCCGATAATGCTTGTATTCAGTAGAGTGTATGTACACACATAGTTAGTTTTTATGATAATAGATCTATTGACAGTTTTGTTTGTCAACACTTAAAAGCTCTAGTAGTTGTCTGATTACGAATGAGTTTGCTTTTGTTTTATTTATTATTGGTTTTTTATTAATGCAACAGGATAAAATGACTACTTTGTGTTTTTGTCGGTAAAATTTTAAACTTAATATAATTATTTTAAAGAGGTTATTAACTTTCAATGTTCAATATACACATATTTTAATGCAAAAAATTCAATAATAACGTTTGTATGTAACGCTCATTTGCTGTAACAGCGTCATAGCACAAAAATAAAATGACGTAAAAGTTTAAAATTTACACACAACATAAAGGAAAAAGAAAAGTGTATTCTTCTCTCAAGAGTTAGGTTAACAATTATTTCATAAGAAATATAAACAATGTCTTCCTAAGAATAATTTAATATACCTAAGTGATATTAAGCACTGATGTTATACGTAGGGAAAAATCTCTATTTGTAGGGATTTTCTTCTAAAAAAAAATGGCCGTAGGGAAAAGAAGGACAGATATTTTGAAATCATTAAAATGCAGAGCAGAGGCTTTTCAAAAATGTGGAAAAACTGTATATATTTGGCAATCTTTTTAGATTTGTGGCAAAATACTAGGGTATTCATTTAATCGGGATTTAACTTTAATCAGTTAATCGTTCGATTAATTAACCGAGGTTTTGGTTTAATCGGTTAATAATAGTTATCGGTTAAAACTATTATTAGTAACCGGTTTTAACCGGTTATTTTAGATTTACCTGTTATTTTAGTAATGTGTAATTTATATACATTTTCCTTACTCTTGTTGTAGATGTAGCCGTAATTTAAGTATTTTCTAATTGAATATTGGCTTAACTTTTAAACTTAAACTTTTTATGAAGAATGCCAAAACAAAATGTAACAAAGGTCAAAAAACATTATGAACACTGTAAATACAAATTGCTTGTAAAAGCGTGTGTTCTTGTAGAAAACAAAAACTATTCAAAATACTACAAAAACGTGTTCAGTTAAAAAGTAAATAGTAATTTATGCAAGAGTATTCTAAATCAATATATATAAAAATGAATTATGTTTTTATGTTTGTTTTTCGCTTTATAGACTCCGAAACTACTGAACCGATTTTCCTGAAATTTTTACAGTAACATCACGTGAGCCCTAAAAATAAAATAGGCTACTTATTTTTTCGATAGGGGCAGGGGAATTGGTACCCCTCATAGGATGCCAATATTAATTATCGCATATCTTAAGAGCCGCTGCACGCATTTTGCTGAACTTTTTGTAGTAGGATCTTCTGAGCCCCGGAATTGAAATAAAATAGCAGCGGGGGTATAGGAATACCCCATAGGACGCCAATGTTTAACATCGCATATCTTAAGAACTGTAATAGTGAGAATGTTCAAACTTTCTAAAAGTCACTCTTATGGTATACTACACTTTTGAAAATAAAAATAAAGCGGGTAGGCGCAGGGGGGGAAATACCTCCCATAGGATGCATACATTAAATATCGCTCAACTGAAGAACTATTAAAGGGAGAGTCTTCAAACGTGGTTAAAGCTACTATTATAGTAAACTATAAATTTCAATATAAAAATGTGCGGGGTAGACAGAGTAGGAGCAGTACCCCTCATAGAAGACATATTAAATACCATATATCTGAACACAATTGCCAGTGTAGCAAAGCGCACCGGGTTAAGCTAGTATTAAATAATATAAATGATATCTCTAGATATTTTTCGAATGCGATTAAAAAGACAAAGTTAAGTGCTTGAAGTGCCCTAAAATTATAAGTTACAAAGGTTCTTCCATGTCACGACTTATTCATCACCTTTAATTAGTATACATGCTTGACATTAATGTGACCCAAATGAAACTTAACTCCGTTCGAAGTAGTTCTAAGAAGACGACAAATAATACTTTACTAAAATACGCTGCAAAAAATTAATTATTGGGTTAAATATAAGCCCGTTGTGTTGCCGAGGACGAAATGCACTTTAAGGCACTAAAAACTCTTAAGTAGTTCTAGCATCTCTTCATGCTGAAAACTACAATATTACGGCGGAATCAACGATATGGGAAAAATTTCTACCAGTTTTATTTATTAAAACACCAAGAACTAAAACAAAATTGAAGAAATCAAACAAAGTCATGGAATGTTTTAAATTGTAGTCGACGAATTGACAAATTGTTTACACAAAAAAATGTTCAGTTCTCTATTCGTTTCTATAATGCTGAAACAAAATAATTTGAAATAGATAATCCTGGCTAAGAGGTTTTGTTTGCATTTTTTAAAAAATATGGTTGATTTATATAGACATGCTTAACCACCAACAAATAAAAATTCATTTAAAATAAATTTGAGAGAATATTTTAAATAATAACTTTATAAAATTCCTATAATTTATTTGCTTTTGTAAAACGTTTGTCTAGATCAAATATCATTCAACCGTTTCTAAATTACATTATACAAATATCTTCTTACAAATTAAGTTTAGTAAATCAATAAAAAAATTTTGAAAATTTAGCGAAAGTTTGACGAATTTACTGGGTTCACTTTTCTTGGATGTTATCGTAAAATATTTGTTAGGCCTGATCTTAGTCATATTTATGTATTTCGTTGGTTTTGTGTTTTTAAGTATTCGAATTAAAACCGGTTAACCGGTTATTTAAAAATTGCTTAACCGAAAACTATTCGTAATATTCGAAAACTGGTTATTGAAAAAAGTCGAATAATCGATCACCCTAGTTAATAATCAGTTAATATTATTATTGATGGGTTAACCGATCAATAGAGTTTTTTATAAATCAAGTAATTTCGATACATAAAAATGCATAAATTATTTATTATTTGGAGTTTATTAGTAAAAAAAAAAAAA
Source organism: Pollenia amentaria (assembly GCA_943735925.1). Lineage (NCBI taxonomy): Eukaryota > Metazoa > Arthropoda > Insecta > Diptera > Polleniidae > Pollenia > Pollenia amentaria. Next base: position 211,110,596 of record OX031006.1, on the reverse strand, counting down.
ACAATAACATAACAAACATAACAATTCTTTAACTGAAACGAACAAACAAAAAAATAATTCTTTAATATGTAATACATATTGTTTAATAAACACATATTATGCATTAATAAAAAAATTTACTGTAAGATCATTTTATAAGTTATTAGCTTAACCCGGTGCGCTTTGCTACCCCCATCGAAATTAAATTAGTATTTTTTTTTTTATACAGATGTCGTGTATTGATAACAAACCATTTTGGACCAAATTTTAATGCTTTTATAGTAAGCGTTCTACAGATATACAGAAATTTTAAGTGTCTTCGTATGGGAGGTACCATGGTTTGTAACCGCATAACTCCATCATTTAATGTTTGTTAGCGCATAATTCCATCATTTGTGAGCCGACTTTTTTGCATTTTTATAGGGCGTGTCAACAGATTGTAATTACAAAAAATTTTGGAAATCAGACGTACAATTTGTCTGTCCGGAAATTTTATTTTTGAGCTGCTCCATAATTTATAAACCAATTTTAGGAATTCGCGCTTACTTTTAATATGATTTGCTAGCAGGTTGCAAATGTGAACAAACTTTGAGGAATTTTTGTAGGTTGCAAATGGGGCTTTTTCAAAATATTTGAATTTTTTTTAATTTTTGACGTTTTTCAGCGATTTTATATTCTCTACTGGTTGGAACCCTTAAACAGATATGTTATGCTTTTATAAACTTTTAGGAAATTTCTCATTTTTATTAAATTTTTTAAGCCTTCGCAAATTGCGCGTTTTAGGTAACCCAAATCCTAATTAGCTGATTATGGGATTAATGATCTAACAAACATTATTTATCCAGTTTTTTTATTTAAATTGCCTCTCAATCGAATATATTTCCATGTTATTGTGATTTTACAGTTACATAAGATTGTGCCTTGGAAATATAACAAAATGCTTGAAATGTAAATGTAAATAGCGTTCTGTAGTCTATTATGGAATTTTAAATTTATTTAAAAAAAACAGTATTTTACTTTTATTAGACACTAATGTCAAAGTTTGACTAAAAAAATTAGTGTAAATATGCCTTTCGAACTAGCGGCAACTTCAACGCAAAATTTAAATTCGGCGGCCTAAGTGGCGACTTTGAGCTGCACGACCTGGGAGTGTGTCTGATAATTGTGTGGTTGTCAAAAATTTCTACGCTAATGTCAAAAATTATACTAGCCCCCTGGGCTAGTGAAATTTAATTCACCTCAACAGTGTCAATTTTTTACATGCATGAGAACTTTGCTACCGTTTCACACACGCCCTTAATATACAAAACTAAAAAATAAATTAAAAAAAGCAACAATAAGTAAAGCAGCACTGTAAAATGAAGCACACAGTTGTTTGCTCGTGTTTAGAACAATGAAAATCACTACTAAAAATTAAAAATCTCACGATTTTTAGAACACCAAAATATTCCTTCCGTGATTTCAAAATTGTTCGCGATTTGAAATCATCTTGATTTTATAACATGCCTGATATTTTTAGCTTTGTTGGGTTACATTGAAAAGATCGGGTTATATATTATGTGCTGTGGTTCCTAAAAGGAACAAAGGGCTACAACGAACTTTCTCCATTCGGTACTATTTGGTACAAAAGGTGTTTGAGTTCTCTTCATCTAAGGTCGCTTCGACCTATTTCTGAATTATTTTGGCACGAATTAAATGCTCCCAACTCTGCGTGTGTTACCATGAGGATTTCAATATAAAGCAGTTTTTTTATTTGTTTTGTCATGTGGTCTCCGGTGCGTGTGACAAATCCATCACCATTTAAGACTGTGAATTCTGCTTTGTGCTAGTTGCATATTAAAAATGATGTAAGGCCAGAATATTCTTAATATCCTTCGAAGACAGCGGTTGATGAATACCAGGATAGCGTTAGCATTTTGAAACATAAAATATTACATTTTTTTGGACTCAAAGAAGGCAGAATAAAAGCAACATTAATGCCAGAAAAGAAAACGTCATATAGAAATAAGTTTTATTCAAATTATTCTGAATTGGACTTCTTCTGTGATCATTTTTGAATCAATCTGTAATCTAACATCAAATTTTCTAGTCATATAAAATGATGAGCAACTTTTTCTTTGACAATAAAATTACTCATGGCGAGTATTTTTTTTAGTAGTAAGTTTAAGGCGGGACCTTTGGTAAATACTGAACCGATCTTCACAAATTTTTGCAGCGTTATATTTTGGTTTAGATAACTAAATTGGAACAAGCTTCATAACAATATACATACACCCAGAGAAAAAATATGTTTAAATTTGGTCACCTCCAACAAAACTATTTTTAAAGAGAATTGCAAACATATTATGTTTAAATTTAACCATACTATTGTCACCGACAAACATATTATTGTTAAATTAGTCCTCCATCAAGAAGGCACAACCATATTATTGTTGCCTCCGAACATCTTTTGGTGAGTAATAACAAAAATATGTTTAACACTTATAATAGCATGGTTGATTTTTAACCAAAGAATGTTGCTCTTGGAAAAGAGGAAAATACTATTGTTAATTTAAAATCAAATTATTGTCATATTTACCCATAACATGTTTAGAGGCAACCATAATATGGTTGTGGCTTCTTGATGGAGGACTAATTTAACAATTATATGTTTGTCGGTGACAATAATATGGTTAAATTTAAACATAATATGTTTAAAATTTTGTCTAAAAATAGTTTTGTTGGAGGTGACCATATCTAAACATATTTTTTCTCTGCGTGTAGTTATGATCTATTTCGGTTTTATGCGCCTTAAAGGAAGAGGGTTTTAAATGGAACCCATGTTAAATTATGAACCGAACATTATGAAATTTAATGATAATACTGATATTACACTACCGATTTTTTTTGTGTTTTGTCACGTTAATACTAGAGGCCTGCCTTTTTCAAACTGTATACGGCAGTGTCGCTATCACACACGAATACTGAAGAGAAGACCACCAATTTACGTAAGTGTGTGAACGTGTACAAGCAAAATGCAATTGCTTTGCAACACTGAAAGAAGGGGTTCCAAAAATACTTTCATTAACATGGGAACAATATATACAAACATCCTTTGCTTTATAATGTGAGCTTGGAAATGTTTGTTTATTTCTTTGATAACATTGCAACAACAATTTCTTGGAAAAAGAACTACTTTTGTGTGCCGTACGCATGCACACACGACATACTAGAAAACATCACTAATTCTCGCAGACTGCACGAAGTAATTTTCAAATACTAGGAGTATAAGCAAAAACGCTTTACTGTACTGTAACGCGCTTTGAGAGAAATAAATACTTTGAATACTTGTACCTTCACAACACTATTAAAATTGTGCAACGAATAGTAACGCAGCATTTTTATTTTTTTGGTGTGTTTGATTTTCAAAGACATTTATGCACCCCTTTAGTTAATACTAACATGAAGTCAAGGTTTTTGTAAGGTCGCACCCACTTCATAAGCAGATCAAACATTTTTTTTACCAGAATAATATTATATCGATAATTTTTTTAAGAGAGTTTTCTCACATTTAGGGTTACAACTAGAGTTTGTTCCCGGGATTTTCAGTTGATTTCAGTTCCCGCTTTCCCGGGAATTTATTGCGAGAAATTTGCGAGAAATTGCGGGAAATTTTGAAGAAAATCTTTTTTTAAAACTTTAGTAAATTTATGTCAGACTTGTGTCTTTGATTGTTTTATCCAACTTAATTTCACCACAATATTTAAATTTTCTACAGTTTAAGGCTTTTTAAACTAATTTTTGAGAATGGGCTTTATATTGGGCCTATGATAAATTATACCCCTATCATCACGAAATTTTATTTCTTGTCCTAGCAAATTTAAGTGTAAATTTTACAACATTATTATAAAGCTTTGCGGTTAAGGGCGCAGTAAATTTTTTTCCTAGATTGTGTTTCATATGCGGCATTTCAGGTGATTTTGAGTCTTATAAAAGTAAATAGTAGAAATTTGTATGCATTTCTCCACAAATGTATGTTAGTTTTAGTTGGGTTATTAGGGAGGTAGTTCCATATTTGGGTGCATTACTCATTTCCTACTGAAGCGATTCTGCTGGAATTCAATCCCAAACATCCCAGAAGATCTAGAAACAATTTGACACCCAAATGGCAAAATCGGCTTAGAATTAATAAAGGACTAATAATAAAAATATTTTATGGGACCTTAGATAAATATTGAAAAAATATCCCATGGAATGAAACTTAGTATACCTTCATACACCACTGCTAATTAAGGGTTATAAAATTGTAAAAAATATGTTATTAAATATATGTAGTAAATAAAATTTCTCCTTTCTGCTGAATTTGTTATATTTCAAAATTCCTACTTCGTAATGTTGAGTTTTTAGTTCCTAATGACCCTTCCAGAATTTTTATTCGCGTAAGACTAATACTTTCATTCTAATTATGCAAATAAGCTCTGAATTTGACAATTGATTTCTATTATCCTATTGGCATCAATATAACTTCTTAAGTGTCTTAAAATAATTTGGATCTTAAATTTTTTACGTTTTTGCTTTATAATAGATACTAGATGTAATTCTTTTAAGCGTAATAGCCAATAAGAAATATTAGTTTCATTGGAGAAATAAATAAATAAATAAATACAAAATTTAGGGCGGGAATCCCGGGATCCCAAGAATATGATTTTTATTTCCCGCTTTCCCGGGAACCCAAAAAGTGCGGGAATAAAAAAACTCTACTTACAACCCTATACTGATTAATCTGCATATCATTTGATATGCATAGGGAAACTAGAAATAATTTGACGTCAAAATCCTTTTTTAGGAAAAGAGCAAATTTTCAATAAACGAATAAAAATAATGCTCTGTACTGGAAATTTATTATTTCATTAGAATTTTTTAATGGAAAAGAGAAAAATTTCCTGTGCTTTAATGTGCACAAATGTATTTATTATCTGTCACAATTTGCGCTTATTCATAGTACAAAAAAAGTTAATATTTATTGTTGAAGTACCCAATTTAATATAACTTTTATTTTATTTATTTGCACTTAAATATTAATAAATAACAAAAATACAAGCAGAGCACAACAATAAATAATAACAGTATTGTAATTTCAGCTGAGAAATTAGGTCAACATGTGTTAATTAGGTGGCAACCAGAAGTTAAACAGTCACTGAAGGTCATCAAATTTTAAAGGGCGCTGTTTTGTTCTCAGAAGGCGGATGAACCAAATTAATTTGGTCAATGGCAGATGAAAGGCGGATGAACCAACTTCTATAATTGGTCAACGGCAAAGAAACTTAACGAAAGTTAACTTTCGGATATATAACCCCAAACCCAAATAAGTACACGTATGTTTAAAACTGCTTTGTAAGAATTACTAAGTATAATTTTAAAACGAAATTTTTCATTATTTTTTAGGCCTTTTTCAATATTTTTAATTTAATTTTAATTTTTTAGGCCATTTGTCGTTTACATTGGGCGATTCTCCGTATGTCCAATTTTTTACATATTGTTTTGGGCGATTTTGCTTAGGGTCATTATTCTGGCAATATTCAATATTCTCAATTTACTTGGGTAGTTCAGAAGCCAATAGAGCATTCTAAGTTTAAATTCCTACAACCGCTATTTTTAATTGCTGTTTTCAATTTGTGAACAGTTATGGAGTCTGGCAAACTGGTACAATATTCCACTATATACATATTTCTTCTGACTCCCAACGAAACACACATCGATTCAATACAAAACACTTTTAATTCCCAATGAAAACTTATTTGCGTTATTCCTTTTAGAGTTCAAATTATTGGGTTTGAATAAAATTATGTTAAAAAAAATTATAACACAAAAATGCCTAAAATACTATAACTCCCCTCTTTTAATCTGAACTGACCGCCGTTTAAACTTTTAGGCAAATTTTTAATCCACCTTTAAATGCCACTGCCAGATTGTGGTAAGTATTGCCATTAAAAACTCCCAAAATGTAGCCATAATAGATGTATGACAAGCCCAGAAAACAAACCGCACAATTCTGAAAAACCAAAAGAAAAAACAAAGAACAGACACAAAACAACATACAAAAACATCGAAATCAAATAGAAGTGTAGCAGCAACAGTGTTGCCACTTCGCAGGTAATTACCCGAATTTGGTGTAATTTTTACTGTCGTGGGTAGAGCGTGGGTAATTGGTTGCAGGTGTAGATCAGGTGTAATTTGAAATTCTTTAATTTAAAAAAAAAATGTAAATATTTAATTTGAGAAAAAAAATTATACCACTTAAAATATTGTTTCTTATTACGAAAATATTTCAATCAGTTTGGAACCCGAAGTTTATAAAGGACAAAATTTCATATTATTTTTCCACTTCCAAATGCTTTATTTGGGAGCACATTTAGCGCCCTTAACAGTTGTAACACTGATTTAAGAAACAAACTATTGTCTGAAACCATAAAGGGTATATCTCAAAGCCCATAAAACTGGAAATTTTCAAAATAATTTAAAAAATAAATTTTATTCAAAACACAATTCCACGACAATAACTTTTCAAGTAGTTCTGGCGGTATGTCACGAACAATGTTCCTTCAATTGTTGCTGGTTTTTCAGCATAAACCAGTGACCTCGCGTCAAAGTAGAGGTATCAAATCGCATAAGCATGGAGACTTATTGGTAATCTGTTGTAGATTGGTCTCAATCCATATGTGGCAGTTTTGTTCATAACAAACCTGTTTAGATAGACGATTATGTGCGCTATAAATATCATAAGTTAATTTATATATTTTGATAGCGTTTTTATATAACAAAACGTTAGTTTTTATCAGGTGTAATTTAAGTTATATCGGCTAATTTTCTTCATCTCAAGTGTAATTTTGAATTTTGCTGGTGGTAACACTGACAATGAACATTTTTCTTGTTGATGTCACTCAAATACATTAAATTCAGAAAAGCCGCACACATTGTGTGTTCAAATGCTGCAGCCGATACTGCCTCTGTCACTAATTGGTATGTTAATGTTAACGCGACTGCTGTTGTTGAAATTGATGTTGAGTTTAATGATAATAAGAGTGGCATTGACGATGAGCAACAAACAAGCAAAAACCAAACAGAAAAACAAAAACCCAATACAAAAAAAGAGAACACACGCAGGAAAAATATGGTTACACTACCCTGCAAATAATATAATACTACTTGATCCATTTTTGATAAAATTGACTACTTACAACATGGTACGATGCAATGCAATCATAGACCATGTCATTGTTAACACAGAGTTTGTAGTTAAAGACGACGGAGCCAGGCCAACATTTTTAAACGACATGCTTTCGTTTATAAACGACTTCAAAACTAATCCTCTGGAGCAGGGATATTAAATGGGGTTGTAAATTTTGTACCAACTTCCAAAAAAATATGTACTTTTTGGACCTTCACGGTACCATTTTTCTTTTAATTTATTACAACAACAAAAAAAAGTACATAAAAATTCAATTGTACACAAAAATAAACAAAACTAAACATTAACATACATACATACATTATATTTATGAACATAAAAGTCTTAAAAATATATGAGATCAAAATCAGGCACTTATTTGATTAGTTAATAATCTATTTGGAATTTTTACATCATAGCAGCATAAATTTGTCGATCTTAACCAATCCTTTATTTGTATGAGACTTGATAATGTTGGCACATGTAGTCTGCTTGTTTCCTTACTTTTTATTGTATTTTGAAAAGAAAAAACTCTCCACATTTGCAAACGAATATGGAATGGATAAAATTCCAGCAACGACTCTAGAAATTTCAGGAAACATCTGGACATTCAGCTCACTTTATGAATTATCTACTGCCGACCAAAAACTACAAATGTTTTCATTTTTTAACGACTACGGTTGGTCGACATCAGCTAAAGCTCTAAATTAATTATTGATTGAATCAAAATTTGCAATTTCACTACTGCTTGTTTTACCTGAAATAACATTTTCAGGAGTAAATTTATGGAACCACATTAAAACTTCGTTATTAAAATTGACTTTGGATCTCAAATCTACGATAGAGAAATTACGAAATTTTTATTTATGAAATTACGTGCTATTTAGCGGAACAAAAAATTTAGCCTTTGTAAAAATACATGCATTCGAGCATCTTCTGATTGCATTTCTAAATTAACCAAGTTAAAAATTTTAAGTTTATGCCATATATAAAAATTGCAATTTAAAAGAAGGATTTTTAAATCCTAAGGAAATAAATAATAACACTGTGCAAGAAATTGACACTTTTTTTTTTTGGCGACAAGCTGGGCACCTGGCGTTTTAACATAATTGGGGTACGTTGAATCCAGTGGTGCCCGCGGTTTTTTAAGATTGGCTCTGGTTTTTGAGATATACCGTTATTTCGAAAATGGAGGAGGTTGCACAACATATATTCGCGTAACTCAAAAACGGTTAAGTTTATTGAAATTACTAAAAAAATTCCGCAATAAAATTTCATTTCAGAAAAGTAAAACTTTTTTTCTAATATGAGTAGTCGTTAGGTAGGTAGGTAGGTAGAAAGGCTGGTGTGAAGTCTCCTTCACACCCTCACCCAGAGACCAATACGGTCCATTGTGATGCCTTGTTTATATTTAAGAAGCTGAAAAAAGAAGGTGAAGAGAAACAGCAAAAGAATCAGAAAAGATAAGAACAGATAAGAATAGATGAGAAAAGGAAGTTCTGACCAAACCCGAGAGAAAAGCCTCACTCAACACAACACCAATCCGCCCTATGTGCGGCTAGCTCCCAGTCTCCTGCTGCGCAGCCAGGCCATCCCCATTACGAATCCTATCAGACTCTCGAGCCCACAGCCCGGGACGTCCCCTAATTCGCCTAGGAATCTGCTGCCCAGCCACCTCAGCCTGCTGCCCTGTAGCCTGGGACAGCGGCACAAAATGTGCTCAACCGTCTCCAGCTCCTCCGGGTCCTCACACAACCCGCACATATCCGACACGTCGGATCCTAACCTCATCGCCATCCTGCCTATCATGCAATAACCCGTGATGATTCCTATTATGGTCCTCACGCAGACCCTGTGAGTAGTCGTTATTGAATCATAATTTTTTTTTTGAAAAAAAAAAATTAATTTTTTTTATCAAAATTTCGAAAATTTTGTTTTCTAAAAAATTTATAAAAAATTAAAAAATGCAGGTAGGCTTTTAAATTTTTGCAGACATATAAAAAACGTAGCTGCAAACAAAACAAGCCATAAATGATTAAAATCTGTTAGCAACTTTTGATTTTATTCACAAAAGTCGACAAATTTTAATTAATTTAAGAATTTCATAAAACTCAATATTTGTCTGGGAGCCCCCCTAAGAAGTGGTGATAAGGGGCAAGTATGTCTCGAGAAAATGTTAAGGACAAAAAATTAATTGAGGTCGGTCATACATTATATACCACTAGGGGCGACTTCTGGGAATTTATGGGACTTTTTCTTCAATATATTTCTATTCTGCATTGAACATTTTGTATGGAAGCCCCCTTAAGGAATGGAGATAGCGGGTGGGTATGTTAGAAATAAATGATTGAGATGAAAAATAAAGTGCGGTTGGTCATACGTTTGACCCATCTAGGGGCATCCTAGGCGCTGCAGGGGCCAAATTTAAGAATTTCATTAAACGGCCATATTTGTATGGGAGCCCCCCTAACGGATGGATATATATGACAACTATGTTTTAAGAAAATGTTAAGAACAAAAAAAACATTGGAGGTCGGTCATACATTTTATCACCCTAGGAGTGAATCCTAGGCCTTAGTAACAAATGATGGGAATGAAAAATAAAGTTGTGCTGGTCATACATTTGGCCCGTCTAGGGGTATCTCAGGAGCTGCAGGTGCAAAATTTAAGGCTAGGGTTCTACGCGTATAAAAAACAAAGTTCCAAACAAAATAAGCTATAAGTGATTCAAGTCTGTCTACAATTTTTGATTTTTTTAGAAAAGATGAAATTTTTTTATTTTTATTTAGAAATTTATTCTTCTTCCTCCTGCAGATTCCAACAAATATCAACTAAGAGCGAATCAAGTTGTTTGCCGCTATACCAGTGTTCGAGCCTGGCTGTTACTTGGTGAAATCTCTCGCCATGTTCATCAGACTCGGCTGGTGATTGTTCATTAAATTTTTCGGCATGGTAATGCAAAAAAAATTTTTTTTCAATGACATTCTAACGTTTAAGTTTTTAAATGCGGTTAGCATATTTTTGATTAAAATTCGCCAGTTTTCAGACCGATGATTTCCTAATACATTTTCTATTACTGATTTCACACAATTCCAGGCCAATAGCTCGATATCATTCAATGCAACCTCAAATTGATGGTCCTTCATAAGACGACGAATGTCCGGTCCATTAAGAATTCCTGTAAAATAAAACATTATGATATGAAATATAAATCTAATTTAATAAAGTAGTTAGAGTTCATACCTTCTTTTACTTTCATGCCGCTTAATCGTGGAAAAATTCGGCGCAATTCGGTAAACACCATCTGGGCTCAATGCTTTTATAGAATTTTTTAATCGGTAACTGTAGATTTTCCAAAATTCCTACCGCAAAGTGAAAGTGTGGTAATAATGCATGCATATTTCTTTGAAATAGCATATGTTTTGTATTGTAAATGGCACAAAAACCGCATTTAAAAAATTTTACTTTAAAATGTCACTGAAAATAAATTTTCTGCATTGGCACATTCTTCATATATACATAATGTTGAATAAAGAATTTAATAATTAAGAAAAATCCCATGAAATGCTCCATATAAATTATATTCTTCATATATATTGAAAAAAAAAGTCCCATAAATTCCCAGAAGTCGCCCCTAGTGGTATATAATGTATTACCGACCTCAATTAATTTTTTGTCCTTAACATTTTCTCGAGACATACTTGCCCCTTATCACCACTTCTTAGGGGGGCTCCCAGACAAATATTGAGTTTTATGAAATTCTTAAATTAATTAAAATTTGTCGACTTTTGTGAATAAAATCAAAAGTTGCTAACAGATTTTAATCATTTATGGCTTGTTTTGTTTGCAGCTACGTTTTTTATATGTCTGCAAAAATTTAAAAGCCCACCTGCATTTTTTAATTTTTTATAAATTTTTAGAAAACAAAATTTTCGAAATTTTGATAAAAAAAATTAATTTTTTTTTTCAAAAAAAAAATTATGATTCAATAACGACTACTCATATTAGAAAAAAAGTTTTACTTTTCTGAAATGAAATTTTATTGCGGAATTTTTTTAGTAATTTCAATAAACTTAACCGTTTTTGAGTTACGCGAATATATGTTGTGCAACCTCCTCCATTTTCGAAATAACGGTATATCTCGAAAACCAGAGCCAATCTTAAAAAACCGCTGGCACCACTGGATTCAACGTACCCGAATTATGTTAAAACGCCATGTGCCCGGCTTGTCTGTTATTTCAACTAGCATAGTGTAATTAAAGAAATAAATGCAATGAAAAGGACTCAATAATTTGTTTGCTATTCTAAAAATTCAAAAAGGGGGAAAAATTAAATTTTAAATTATACCAAATGAGTCACGTAGTAGCGCGGTACTTTAGAAGGTCAAATTGTACCAAAAAGTACAGTTGTACCAACTTTTACATCCCTGCTCTGGAGCATACCATGGAGTAGTTTCAAAACTAATCCACTGGGAGTATGTATGAACGACTACACCGTTGTAATGCAAAGCTAGGTTATATGGTCCTGCCCTAGGACATCGTAATGTTAAAAAGACCATATTTTTTCAATAAATGTGGGTTACCTTTGGACTAGTCCTAGGCCCTTATGGGCTATATTTTACACGCGTGTATGGACTAGTCGTTTTATCTGCAGGGTAGTTACCATTTTCTAAGAGCAACATACACTGGTAGAATTTTTATATTATTATTATTGTAGCTTTAAGCCTCGTACACAATGCTAGCAACAATTTCGGTTTTTCTTTTATCTTATTTCTTCCCAAAGTATTTCATATATTTTGCTTTCATTTTTCGAACAAAAATGTAACTAAAGTGTTTTTAAAAAGTTTAGTCTACTTCTACTTCAGCAACAATTTGTATGAAATTGTTGATGACGTTTATACAAATTTTATTAAGTTTTAAATGAAAATTTTAACAAAATGTTTTAAAAATTTTGCAAACGGTTTCTTAACTGAAAATGTGTGTGGTTATGAAAAAAATTGTTGCTCTATTATGAACACCAGTGAAAATGTTGCTGCCTATTGTGAACGAAGCTTTATTTTATTTAAACTTATTTTAAATTTTACCGTATTTGAAGTTTCAAGGGAGGTAAACATTTTATTGTTAAAGAGAAACAAAATGAAATCTCTCGTTACAATAATAATGTTGAAAGCAACAATAGTTTGTTTGTAATCATTTTTGGTCCCATTATAAGAATTTTTTTGGCCATAATTCTGCCATGTTTTTTTCAGCGTGCAGCCACTGAGCCAGGCCATCATTTTATTACGCACATAAAGGTTACCCCAGAAACTAAAAAACAACAACAACATAAATCGATTGCCCAACGAATTAAGGACACATAAGCCGATTCGAAACATTGACATTAACAAGGAACATCTGTAGTACAAAAAGGTTTTGTTCGGCCTTATTCATCATCATCACCATGACTACCATTATAACCAGTGTGGCCATTTAAACATATTTGCAGCTAAATTTAGCATTTACAATTTTTATTTAGTTGCAAAATTTTCATTTAGCACTTGGCATTTTATTTAGCTTTTTTGAAAAATGTTTTTAGCTTTTTTAGCATTATTTAAAAAAATGGACGAATAGTTTTATTGATTTTACTTAAATTTTTTTATAAATTCAGATATTTTTAATTAGGCTTAAGTTCATTGAATATAATTTTCATTAAATTATTTTTATGAAGACAGGAATTTTACAACATGAAATTAAATAAAAATTTTTATTGATAATTTTTCATTCTTGACTGCGCTGAGATATGAACCCAGGCGGTCACGGACAGGTTGCCCAGACTAGTTTCGATTATAACCACTCGATCTCTTCAGTGGGGTTTGCCGTCTTACTCACTCGGCTATTGCAGCCGGATGACGTCAATAGTCAAACATCAAACTTTAAACCAAATGGTATTTCGCCTTGGTAGATCGAAATTTGCTTTTGAATGAATGATTATCCATTTTTTAATTGATTTACATGTTCTTCCTAACTACTGTTTTTTCGTACTTTTTGTCAAGAATTCTTCTTAAAATCCGTTTTTCATGTTTTTGTCTTTCTTTTTTCTTGTTGATCCTTTTCAGCACAACTTGAAGGACAAATGTAAACATAGCTCGTGCCTTAGATTTTAACAATAATTAGTATTGTGGTTATTTTATTGGTTATTTTCATCATCTTGAAAAATTATCAATTTTAATTAATTTCATGTTGTCTTCATAAAAATAATTTAATGAAAATTAAATTCAATGAACTTAAACCTAATTAAAAATATCTAACTTTGGATTAAAAACCATTAACAGTTCAATAAAATAACCACAATACTAATTATTTTTTTATAAATTTTAATAAATTTTGACTAAAAATAGTTGTACCCAAAATCCCATTTCGTACGAAAATGGATAATTCTTATATTCAGAAACATCGTACCTAGCTTGTTAAAAAAGAAGTAGAATATTCAGGGAATATTAGAAATGGCCTCATCATGTTGACGATAAATATTATTTGCCCTTTGATATTACGATATAAGATTACAAAGTTTTTTACTTGGTATTTAGATAAAAATTCTATAGTGTAAAGCTTTGTTCACACCTATTAAATATGCGACGTCCTATACGTAACCCCTAGTTTTATTAAATAATTACTTGCTTTTGCAAAACGTTTGGCTAGATCTAACATCATTTCACAGTCTAAATTACATAAATCAAATATCTGCTTACAAACAAAGTTAAGTAAATCAATAGAAAATGTTAAAAATAAAACCAAAGTTTGATCAAATTACTGGTCATGCTTTTTTGGATTTTTTCGTCAAATATTTGTTAATTTTGAATATATCTTTTAGTGTTTGAAAAAATTTTTTGCTCTAAACTGCTGAAAAAAATATAAGTTAAAACGTCAACTTCTCTATACACAGAAAAAATTATTAAATTTTTCCAATTACCAAATTTATTCCAAATTTATAATATCAAGCAAACAAATCGTGACTTTGCACCTATTACCAAAATGAATTTATTGATTTTTTTAAAATTTTGAAAAATACTTTCAATAAATGATATTTTTAATTAAAAAAGTGATCAAAAAACTTTGCGATTTAAAACAATGTGTTAATTTATTTAAATAAATATTAACAATTCCCAACAACAATTCTACATGTTGAAATTATTTTATTTTAAACGAAAAAAGTCAATTAAGATTTTTTGTTATTTAATTAAAATTTTAGTTGAAAATTTATTTTAAAACAACTAAAATGTAAATTAAATCAAAATTAAAGTTTTAATTTTCTTTCAACAAAAAAAATAATTGATTCAATTATCACAATAATTAACATTAAGTACTTTTTAAGCCATTTTTTTAATTGATTAAACACTTTTTCCTGTGTAACTTTCAACTATAAGAAATAAAATGTTGTAAAAAAAATGTTATAGCACCGTTTAAATTTTGCATGTATCGAGGTTTGCGGGCCCCCTACATTTAATCTCTACTACCTGTGCTACATATTTACATGTGTCAGATGCTTTACCAAAATCTACCCCCTTGTTTAAATATAACCATTTATAAAAATTTCATAAAAAAATTAGTCACTCAAATGTATTTAGTTTCGAGTAAAACTTCATATTGGTAATATTTTTTTAACAAAAATCTTTTAAAAAAATTAGCATTTTTTAATATCATTTTTAAAATTTTTGGCTTGTCTAATGCCAGATTTAACTGTAAAAATTTTTAAGATCTGGTCACACTGATTATAGCACTATAAAACAGAATACAAATTATGTTTGCTGTCTTTCATTTATTTTGAATGAAAACAAAATACGTTCGTTCGTTTGCTTTAATATTTCATGATTTCACTTCGGGTAGTTTGTTTTTTTTTTATCTTTTTGTTAAATATTTGCCTATGAAACCTCATTTGCATTTCATGTTTCATTTATGGTGTCAAAAATTATTCACCAAAAATAATTATATTGTTCCTTAAATAACCCAAATCGACCATGACAGACAACGATAAACAATTCAAGATTTTAGAGAAATTTATCAAAAAAAATTAAAAATTTTAGAATCCTGAAGTATTTATAAGCATAAATCGAAATAGAATAGAAAATATGTGGATTCAATTGTCATTTAAAATTCTTTTAGAGGAATTTATTTAAAAATTATTACCAACACAAAAAAAAGGTGAACCCAGTATGCAAAAAATTTATTCTGTTTCTAACCCATTGGCAATTAATTACAGAGAATTCCGATCCATCAATACCATTGGTTAAAGATTGATGTTTGACGATAAACTGGCAGGTGTCCCACACTGGCTAAAAATTCAATTTCATCGGCCAAAAGTCCAATTTTTTGTTATCGCCGATTTCAAAAATTGTAATGCCATTCGAGAGCAAACATATTAGAGCTAAGGTATCCAAAAAACTGGATCAAAATATTGGTAATTGTGGGTGTGGCATGATGCTGGAAACGATTATTTTATGTTTTTATAGAACACGATAAATTTTTTCTTAATGGTCCAAAGCAAATTCCGGTGAGGTCAACTCTACAACAATACTGCTTCTGTGGATTGTCAAAAATATTGCTAGTAAAAAAAAACGTTTGTTTACATAAGAAACTAGTTTGTATATAATTTTTGATAAATCGACCACTGAAAAAAAAATAACCACATGTTGACTTGACCCCACCTTCTAGTGAATTCGCCTTGCAATTTACTTTCAAGATGTCATCAAGAAAACAATTTATAAAAACAAACGAAAAATGTGCTCATTAAACATGTAATCAGCTGTTAAATGGAACGTAAAATTGCCAAACAAATGGAAAGGTAAAATTGATTGCTCTACGTGGACAATTTAATAAGTGTTAGTAAAAAAGTTAAGAGTATTTTGCGAACTGAAAGGAATCGAATGGCAAAACTTGATCGTGTGGACTCCATGTTAATTATGATTACTCGCAAACTTTTATCAATAATGGGATGATTTTTTTTTTTCTTTTTTTTTTTTTGTTATATTAGTAGGATAGCAGCGTTTAAGAAATGGTTCGTTGTATCATTGTACCATTTATACCCCGAGTTGTTATTAAATTAAAAATTAAAGGAATATAACTTGTTATGAGCCAAAAGGGTTCAAAGAGATTTTACTACCATCAGAAAGCTAAAAGTGTTCTCTTTAACCCCATATATACTTTTGCAACTGTCTGTAAAGCACTTTTTTCATTTAAAAGAAATTAAAATTACATTAAAAACTTCTTAAAACAGTGCACTTAAAAACAGCCCCTTTTGAATAAAAAATTCCACAATTCTCAATCTCAATCAAAAGCATTTTCATACTAAATGCTAAGAAACATCAAAAGTTCAACTTTGACCTTAAACTTCCTAACAGCTGCTAAAACGATTTTAATAAAATTAAAACTGTCGGAAAGTTCAAGCAAAATAAAAATTGCAAAAATATCTCTATCGGTTCAAAAGTTACAGATATTAATTTTTAAATGAAAATAATACGAATATTTACGTATTTTAACACAATATATTGAAAATGAGACAATATTTTGAAAATTCCCTACATTTGCCTTAAAATAAAATATCTGTCTTTTTTCCCTACGCCGTAAATTTTGCGAAAAAATCCCTACAAAAAGGGAAAATTCCCTACTATTGGCATCACTGGGCCTAATCCTTATATCAAAAACTTAGATTTAAAAACGTGATAGTTTTTTTTTTTATTTGAAAAAAAATTATTTCCGTCAGCTACTAATAAGACTTTTCAAAACTTATTGCCACAGAAATGTCTTTAAACCAGACTTTATACAAAATTAAAATCATTTAAATTTTTACTGCCTTATTCATAAAAAAAATTAAACAGTTTATAAAAGATTTATGAAAAGAATTGTCAATGAAAATTTTTTTAAAAGGAGTTAGTGTTCAATTTGTAAAATAAGCTAAAAAAAATAATAATGACAATTATAGACATGATTATGTAAAAAAGAAGAGGAATCGCCCTTTCAAATATGAATAAAGCATTCAAGTTTGCAATTTTTCAAATCAAAACAATTTTCCAAAAAAAATTTCTGGCTGTCATCGATACAAAACTATCAAGTGTATACAAGCACTTTTCTTTTTTCAATTCATTTGGCGAAATTAACCATAAAAACTTTTCTTTTTTATATTATTTATAAAATTTGGGGTTTTAAAACATTTGTAAATATACAAACATATTATCGTTTTTGACTTTGTAACACTGTAAAGAATTTTATATCCACGATATATATCGTTAGCAAAAATGCAAAAAGGCGTAACTAACATTTTTATTGAGTAACTGAGATTAAAATAGTTAATTTGATTTTTTTTTTAATAAAGTAATCATAAATACCTTTAATAAAATGATGAAGAAACTCACTTACCTGAAAACAAAAACAAAAATTAATTAGAGCAAATATTTGAAACAACTAATATCAAAAATAAAAAAATTATTTTGGTCAGTCAAACCCGACCATTTACAACATAAAATTTTTCTTTTTGCCAAATATTATCTTGATATCAACATCTATATGAGATTTGTTCGTCTTAAAGCGATTAAGAGAGAGGGTTTATATGGAATATCTGGTCAAATCTGTATGATCATGACATAGTCACTAAAGGCCGGTATTCACTATCCTACATAATCGTACGATTCATTCACACGAAAATCTTATGGAATTCTATCCGACATAAAAAAATGTCTGCAAAATCTGCTGACAATGCCACACTATCCCACAAAAAAGATGCAAACTCAAATGACTCAGCTACTTTACAAGAACGTGCAACTCTGATCGCAGAGAATCTATCATTTTATGAAAATTTTCATAAATATTTGCAAGTCGGACTGTCAAAAAAATCTTACACTCAATTAATTTTTAAGCCACACTGTCATACATTTTGAGCACACACGATTTTTTTGACATATCGTGCGACTAAATAGGATAGTGAATACCGGCCTTAATAGAGTATCCAATTACAGTGCAACCTCGTTTAACGCAACCAATAGAAATTAAGACTATTGCGTCAACTAAGGTTGTTGCATTAATCGAGTCAAAAATGTCTACGTAAATTTTTTGATTATGTCAAACCAAGGAAATTTAATTTGATTAAAATAAAGGAAAACGCAAAAAACTATTATAATATACATATATAAATTTGTAACTACATTATATCTAAATTATTATATAGCTTCATTCATCGTGAGGTTTGATTTATAATGTAAAATTAAACACATAAATTCGAAAGTGAACTTAACATTTTTATTATAGGTTAAAAGAACAATTTATGGCATTTACTGTTTGAAATTATGTCATGTTAATGTTGGTCATGACTACGTCTGCAGTAGTCGATTCGGAAGGTCCAATTTTGTGCGACTCGTTCGATCATAGCGACTGTTATCTTGCGAATAACACGAGTAATGTTGGCTTCCGAAGCGCCAATCCTAGATGGCTTACTCCTGAAGACTTTATATATCCCCTGAGAAAATAGTCCAAAGGTGTTATATCGCATGATCTAGGTGGCTATTTAACCGTAGAAAAACGTGAAATTAAGAACTCACCAAGAGAATTTCTCAACAACGAAATTGTTTCACGCACTTTCACGTCTTGTTGAAACCAGAGCTCACCGAGACGACACCCTTGAAAGCACATAGTGCGTTAACACGGAGCGTTAAGGCTTACCATGGATAGTAACATTCTGCTTTTCCTCATTTTTGAAGAAATATGGACCAAAGATTCCACCATCACATAAACCACTTCACTACGTGCTGGATGTGGTCTAACCAGTGGAGTATCATCCACTAATGTAAACTGGGACTCAAATTTGCGAATGGTGTTGGCAATAGTGTTTCCAGTAGGTCGATTAGTTCCTCGAATCGCAAGAAAAACATTTCGTAATGCAGCTGAACAATTTTGAGACGCTGTTGTGGATTGAGTCTTTCCATGATGACTTGGCCATTGAAGACACAGGTTTAAGCATTCGAATCGCACGAAAAACATTTCGAAATGCAGCTGAATAATTTTGAGACGCTGTGGTAGTGGGAGACTTTCCATGATTACTTGCCATTGAAGATAAACGTTTTAGCATTCTGACACAAACTTGTTTAAGGTGCTGGACCTAAAATAACATTTTATCCTATTTAAAAATAAATCAAAACACAAAATGCCTGTTGTTTCTGTGCACGTACGTTTGTAGTTTTGAATTCATTTATAAAAAAAAACTAAAGTCAAAACAAGGCGAAAGAGAAAAAACTTTGTTTGTAAAATTGCATTTATTGAGGTTTTGTTTTTTGAAAAGTTGAGTTGACACAGACATCAATATTAAAAATTTTGGTGTTTCGATTACCGAGGAGTTGCATTAATCAAAGGTTGCGTTAACCGCGGTTATGCTGTTTTTGACTTTAATTTTTTTGATCGAGTAGGGCACTAATTGATTTTTTAATTTTAATATTGTTCCATTAATCGAATAAGGGTTTGAATTTATTCGAACAACGCGAATAGCTCGAATATTTCAAATAATTTTATGCAATGGAAAAACATACATACAGTCAGAGACTAAAGTTTAAATACAAACTTGAAATTTGGAATTTAAGGAAAACTAAAGTTTTTCTGAAAGTTTGTGGTATGCAGTTTTATTTCTTTCCATTGATAAAATAAAACTAAAAAAAAATATTGACTTAAATGTATACATAACGGTTATTTCTAACATACAAAAATAACGAGGACAAAAGTTTAATAACTCTTGGACGTGTATTGAATGAATTACCATTTCTTCCTTTTATGTTCCCGTATTTTTTTTTTTTTTTTTTTGCTGTCAAATTTATTGCCAGTAGTTATTATTTTTTTTTTAGCGGAGACTATGGGAAAAGGAATATAGATAGAATTCGGCGTAAGATCTTTAATAATTAAACATCTTTTAGAGTGAAAATCGTATTGAGGAATAGGAAAATTGTTGAATTTACTATTTTCCAGCGTCGCGAACGTCGTTAGAAATTATAAACAAGCAGCTTCAATTGAAAATATACCTAGAAGCGGCCAACCAAAAAACGCTTTCTGATCGAGATGTTACCCAGTAAAAAAAAATTGTGTTTTTTGAAGCACTTAATAGAAAAAGCGCATAATCGAGCGCTTCAATAAGAGAGCTCTTATACAGCAGTAAATGATAACGAAAAAAACATACAAAAAAAGCTGCTATTTTAGTGCTGACAACGAAGAAAGTTTTAAAGCGAAAAAAATAAAAATATATTATGGTTTACGAAGATGCTTACAAAAGGCATTTAAACCAGTAAAATCAAAACATTTATGAATATGTTAATATAGTTAGCCCTTAAAAAAGCACTTTAAGAGTGCTTTATTTGCATTTTTTTATTATGTTAAAAGAAGCGCTTATTGTCAGCAGAAAATAGTCCTCCAAACCGGGAACACTCCATACAAAAATCAGGCATCCCATCAGCAGGTTTAAAGCGATTTGAGATATGAGTTCATACATAAAACCTGATCTTTTTGGAGCACATTTTTTACTGGGTTGCCACGTACCACGAGAAGTGAAGAAAAATCCCAGTGTAAGCACAACCAAAATAGCGGGTGATATCGCTTATTCTTTAAATAAATAATGTCCATCCAAAAACAGTTGAAAGAGCACTACGGGAGAACGGATATAATAGCAGAGTTCCGCGGAAAAAACCACGCATAAGTGAAAAACTAGAATAAGTTGGTTGGAGTTTGCAAATAAGTATAAAAACAATAAAGACGTGCAATTTTGGCAAACTATTATTTTTAGCGATAAATGTCGTTTTAATTTGTTTGG
The DNA here is from genome assembly GCA_943735925.1 of Pollenia amentaria. Lineage (NCBI taxonomy): Eukaryota > Metazoa > Arthropoda > Insecta > Diptera > Polleniidae > Pollenia > Pollenia amentaria. The sequence continues at coordinate 211,089,601 of OX031006.1, read as the reverse complement.
AAGCGATAGGCGATCAAGAGTCTGGTGAAAACCTAATACTGGCCACGAAACAAAAAATTTAATTCTTACGGTGAAGCATGGAGGTGAAAGCGTAATGATTTGGGGGCGCTATGGAACAGATGATGGTGGTAATTTAGCTTTCGTTGAAAGCATAATGGATCAACACCAATATAAGAGCATATTAGAACAAAATTTCCAAGCTTCGGTCGGCAAACCAGACCTGGAAACTCATTGGATCTTTCATCAAGATAACGATCCGAATCCCATTGCACTTTCAGTGAAGGAGTAGCTGCTTGGTCATTCTCTACAGCAGCTACATAGCCCTCCCCCATCCCCTGTCTTAAACCCATAGAGCATGATTGGGATATAATAAAGCGAAAGTTAAGAAACGAAGCAATTACTAGCAAGGAATGGCTAAGACGTGTTCTTAAGAAGATCTGGTGAAAAATAACGACTTCCGAAATGAAAAATTTTTGTGCTGCAAATTCCACGCCGCTTGCAAGATGTCACAAAAAGTCATGGTGATCTAACTGCAGTACTGCAGTGTTGCATTGTTGACAAGAAATCAAAATTTCAATAAACTACAAACAAAGTAAAAATTACTTTGGTTTATGCCCCGGGGTATATAGGTAGGTAGGGTTCATCTTAAGGATATCTTACCTTTTGGTGTTGTATCCTCTGGGAAAATCAAGTGCAGCCAATAACTGGAATTCAGCAATAAATACAAAATTGCCAGGACTCAGGAGATCTTTAAGATATCCTTTGTTTGCGCCTAACCTGAAATCCTATATGGTACTACGGGAGACTGTAGCCCCCGGTGAACAGGCACCGGACTGGCTATTGGTTGAGACTAGAGATGAGCGATATTTCTGTACTTTTGATTAATCACGATTACTGAAAAATTACGAATCACAGTTGTGACCAATTTTTTTTTTTTTTTTTTTTTTTTTGCATACACAAATTTATGATATTTCACTGTTTCGGAATAGCGTTTTTTTTCATGCAATTAATGATAATGTTGCTATTTATTGACAGTAGGAAAACCACAATGTTTATGTTCTTGATAAATAAACCTTTTTAAAAGAAACTATTTTGTTAACATACGTGTGTTAGTACATATTTTGTTGTTTTTTAAGTACTGAATATATTCACTTGATTTATCTTCGCTAATCACAATGTTCCTTAAAAATCACAGGATCGCTCATCTCTAGTTGAGACCTCTGTCAGTATGCTTCTTGCAATAAATGATTTCTGCCTTTTATGGAAGATTGTCTTTGCAAAAGTTTTGCTTTTCTTTTTAAAAGTTACTTTCGGGGTTCAAGTGGGGGTAATGGTTTACTATCCAAAGTCGCGGGAAGGAGATCACGAAATTTTTTTTGACAGACATAATTATTATTTTCTAATTTGTATTTTTTGGTAGAAATAAAATATATTTATTTTATTTGTATACCCTATTACCGCCCCTCCCCCAGTAACTGTATCCACGCAAGCAAGGGGTGGTGCAAGGTATACAAGCTCCTTAATGACCAAGATTATAAATTACTGCAACAAGACACAAAGGTTCAGTTATTTTACCTTTTTAGCCATAATTTATGTTAATAATGTTTGTTGCAAAAAAAATTTTTAAAAAAATTTAAATGTAATAAAACTGGAAGTGGTGACAAGAAGATTTAAGTAACAAGTTTGATAAAGAGCTAAACACCCACAATTATTACCTTAAAAAAAGGACATATAAGGTTAAAACCATAATTTACACAAACAACTACCTATAAATACACAAATAGTGTTTATATATATATACATATGCCATAATATACTATAATATGTATTTGTTGTGTATCCTTTAATATTTTAGCTTTTCTAGCCAGGTGTAAGTAATGTTTTTTAGTATGTGTTATAAAACAAGCATTCGCATAAAAGAAACTAAAATCGAGTGGGAACATTTGGTAAATTTTGTTGGTATTTTTAAGGAAATCAACGGCGGAGCGCCATATGGCCCCAAAAAATTATAATAAAAATTTACCCCAAATTTTGGGCTATTTTTAATAATGCAGTATGGTCCCACTTTTAAATGAAAAATTACCCCAAAAAAAAATTTAAAATAGCTCTAAAAATAAAATGAAATATGACCCTAAGTTTGATATAATTCTTCATTATGAAAAATAACCTCAAAATTTTTAATGAATTTTAACTTCAAAAAAGTAAAAAATTAAAAAAAAAACACAAAAAAGTTATTTTAAAAATTTGGGTTGGGTCCATATGCCTGAAACTTAAAATCCCGAATTTCAAAATCCCAAGTTTAAGAGCCAGAATTTAAAAATCCTGAATTTAAGTATCCCGAATAATTATACGAGCACTGGCTTCGTGAACTAAAGCAAGGGTGCAAGTATTTTCCGCTCTATAGTATAACAAACAACGGCTACGCTAATTAAATACTTTATATACTTCGGCATTAAGAATTTCGGTTTTTTATGGCGGTGCGCAAAATGGCCCCAAAAAGAAAATGAAGAATGGCCCGAAAATTTTACATGAGACACAACAACACGCAATTTTTGTTTTGTGGCTCTTTTTCATATCTTCATTAGGGTGTTTTTGTATTTTAAGTGAAATTAAAAATTACCCTAATATTAAAATTTTTACTTTGCGGTTATTTTTCATTTACCCATATATATATATATATATGTATATATAAATGGTAAATTTTAAAAAATGAAAACTCACCTCAAAAAATTTTATATAAATTTTGTAAAATTTTTTATAAAAACTCTTAGGAATAGTATCATAATCATGATTTCTTTTACCAAGCTGGAGAAAATTTATGCCAGCAAAGATGCTTTAGTTAGCGAAGCCGGTGTTTGCTATACCAGAGATGAAAAAATACTTGCTCCCGGCCGAAGGCTGTCTATTTAGAGAAGCTTAAGTTAGCGAAGCCGAGGAAAAAATCCTTGCGCCCGGCCAAAGCTCCAAACATCCTATCTTACGTGCGGTTTTTAAAACCAAAACTGTATAACTATTTAGATTATTAAAATTTCTGGATTTTTAAGCTTCGGATTTGGAAATTCGGAATTTTAAGCTTCGGGCATATGAACCCACCGAAATACTTAATTTAACTTTATTTGTGTTTTTTTTTTTTGGGTTAAAATTCATTAAAAATTTTGAGGGGATTTTTCATAATGAAGAATAACCCCAAATTTGGGGTCATATTTCACTTTCTATTTCGGGAGAATTTTTCTTTAAAAAAAATGAGGTCATATTGCATTGGGACAAATAGCCCCAAATTTGGGGTCAATTTAAATTTTTGTTTTTTGGCCATATTTCGCAGCTCCTTTTTTGATACTTTCCAATGAAAAAATTTACCATAGCCCCAAAAAATTCCAGAAATTGCGTGTTGTTTTGCCTCATGTAAAATTTTGGGCCCTTTCTCCATTTTCTTTTTGCAGCCATTTTAACTGGGGTCATTTTTCGCACCGCCAAAATCACTTCTGTTTATTAAGAGTCATTTATTTAGTTTTTTTTTATATTTTTCTGCGTTGGTTTCTTTATATGGAAGCAGTAGGAGTTTAACGTTTTTGTATAAATTTATGTATCTATAATAAACGAAATATAAATTTATTTTTTTGTCCAACAAAAAACATATAAATCGTAAATGTATTTATGTATAACTATAATTACCTTCCCCTGGTTTTGCTTGAAAAAATATATTGCACGTGTTGTTAACCCATTTTTCGCCGCACCAAGTAAACCGGTAATGTAATAACGAAATAAGATTTTAAGTAACTGACAGAAGAAAAAAACATTGCAATAAAAAAAGAGTATGAGTGCTAGTGATTATAATCACCGGTCGGCGAAAAATCGGTTAAAGGTAGTCAGTGAGTCATTCCGGTCGGTATAGTTGGAAGATAAAATGGGAATAATAAATCTAACTAACAACTTTTTCGTTAGAGTTGGCCTTTTTTTATAAAAAAAATAAACAACATCCTTAAATCTTCTAATTATATTTTGATTATTTTTGTTATACATTTGTGGTAAATGTTTAATGTAGAAAAAAGAATAGAATATAGAATATATCTTTAAATAAACATTTTTGGCTGTTAATTAGAGGGAATGGATATAAAAATGGTGCTTAAATGCAAAAAATATTAAAAAAAAGCAATTTCATTGCTATAAAAATTTTAAAAATAGAATTGTATGTTTAAAAAGATTATCAATATTTAAGATTGTGCATAGTTTCCTTTTAATTTTTCTTTCGTGACTATATAAAATTTATAATTGCTTTAAAATTCGTTAAAGGTCTTTAAAATAACTAGATTCGCCCGGTGGCCGAAATTCGACGTGCTATCGCTTCATTGGGAGGCGCATAAGATTGGCAGCTGAATAAAAAAATACAATTTATTTACTTTTTCTTTGGCAAAAGACAAAACCAAAAAATGCTTCTCCTTCTCTTCTCCCTTCTCATTGAAGCGTCAGTATAATGTGTATCTTATCTTTTATAGGAAGGAGCAAAGACCTTCTATGAGGCATTCTTTAGCAGTGAGATAAGAATGGTAATTGAATCAAAAAAAAAAATTTTAAGCAGGCCTTTAATAAGCCTTGAAGTAGGAAGGTCTTCTGAGTTTTGCCACTGGGAAAATTCACTCTTTTCACCTATGTGTGTGTGTGTTTGCAAGTACAAAAAAAAAAGGAGAAATTTTTTAGATATATTTGAAATATCGCTTGCTGATGAGCAACCTATCTGTTCAACAAACATAGGAAGGCCAGCTAAGGAATTCGGCGATTGCGATGATCGTAGTAAAAGGTACAAAGCTGCTGATTTAGCGTTCAAGTATATCAAACAGCATTTAGAAATGGCAAGAACATTATCAGGCTCAAATTAAAAATCGCAATCATATATTCCTCCCTCAACTGCGCTGGCGTTGTTACTGGATGCAGAGTTAACAAAGTATCAGTACGAAACTATAAAATATGTTTTGCATAAAGAGGGATACAATATTTTGCCTCCGTATGCAAATGTACTAGATGAGAAGAAAAAGTGCTATCCCAGTGCAGTTAATATATCAAAAAAGAAGCCTCAGTAAATTTGCAAAGTTTAATGGATCACACCACTAAGCGTTTACTTGAAAGTTTTTCACACGAAAATATTAATAATATGATCAATTCGAATTGATGATATAGTTACTGATATGATAGATGATGAATAAAAGTCTATATTTATATGCATGTATTGAAATTTATTTATAAAATAATTAGTTTTGGTAAAGAAACAAAAAGTTGTGGGAAAAAAATATAATATGGGTTATATGGGCAGTGAGTGGTGGGCGTTAATTGAGGTATTAAAAGCTCAGAGCAAAATTTCAAAAACTTTGGGCCAAAAATAAATTTTGGGTTCTATGGGCGGTGGGTAGAGGGCGTGGCCAATGTTGATGAAACTTTTTATTTTCCTTAACTAAGCTAACCAAAGGCTCTGTGCCAAATTTCAACATTCTACGAGCACTGCTTATATATTTTGCCAAACATTGTATGAACAAATCCCTCTGTGCGCCATACAACGTTTTACCAATCTGCTCTGGAACTGGAAAATATGCCTGTTGGTCAATAATACTGCGATTTGTATTTATTTTCAATTTTCCATTTGGTATGTATGTTTGTTGTATGAATATTAAAAAAATTTTATAATTCAAATTTCTCAATTTCATTTGGAATTTTCTCAATTTCAAATTGAAATTCTCAAATTCATTTGGAATTTTCTCGATTTCTAATTGATATTCTCAATTTCAATTGGAATTTTCTCAATTTCAAATTGATATTCTCCATTTCAATTGGAATTTTCTCAATTTCAAATTGATATTTTCAATTTCAATTGAAATTTTCTCAATTTCATCTGGAATTTTCTCATAATGAAAAATGGTTTAGTAATATCGGGTGTTTTTTTTTTTTTTGCTGTATGAGAACTATCAATATCGATTACTATGGTTGGACAGCTAAAAATGTCAAAGTGTGTAGACATTTCTGATCAGTAAGGTTTGGCAAGTCATCATGAATCGTTTAACGCTTTAACAAACAAATATTGTGGAATTTTACTTTGAAATAAAAAATCTTTACGCGAAGTTCATAGAGCACTTCGTCCATTTTACGGGCAGTACAATCGACCTAGTGAGCAATCAATTCGTGCAGTTATTGATCGTTACCGCACTAATGTTACTATTCTCGATTCAAAACCATCAACCAGACAACGAAATGTGCATACTGAAGAGAATATTGCGCTGTAGCGCGAAGACGACATCGAAATATCGATTCATCTTCATTCTCATTTTGTTGACCTTTGTCCTTCGACTACGCGGAAAATTCGTAAAGATCTTGGCTTGCGTGCCTAAAAAACACAGCTCGTGCAAGAAATAAAGTAAGTGATGAAGCTTGTATATGATTAAATGGCTACGTCAATAAGCACAATTGCTGTATTTGGGGCGAAGGCAATCCACCATTTCATCCATTAAAAAAAAAAAGGCCCCCCCCTATACTCAGTGATGTTATAGACTTTTTTGAAAGGTCCCTACGCAGCCCGAAAAAAATCCCTATTTTTCCTACGCGCTCAAAAAATTGTCCATACAAAAATCCCTACAACTTTTAAATGATAATATATCAATGCAAATAAAACCGTTGGTGATTTCCTAACAATCGACATTTTATCAATTTAGAGGCACTAGATGCAGTGTTCTTGGGTTAGTTTATTTTACATTTTCTTTCTCCTAGTCTAGAGCTTCAATTGTGCCGAAGACAGGAAAACACAATTTTATCTAGTTTAGGCCATACAATTCGAACGGCAGCTAAACTAGCGAAGCCCAAAAACGGTTTTGTTAGTTTTGATAAGTATTTTGAGAAATTCCACACGAGATGGGGTTGGATTTTCACGTGCATTCTACAATTAAAATTAAAGCCTAAGTCCAAGGTAGCTGCATTTTATATTTGTGTGGCAATTTTTTCTTTGCTATTGTTTATGTGTTTCCAAAACTTTAAAGAAATATTTAAATATTGAAACGGTACAATGTTGATATGTACTTAAATTACAATGTAAAATCAAGGCTGAACAAAAAGCTTTTATCTCAATTTTCCATTTGGATTTATATGACTAATCAAAATAACGAAAAGCATCAAATACAAAAATCACAAAAAAGTCTATTTGCATAATAATAGATTTTGTTCTTTGATCATTGTGGCAACTGCAACAAAAAGCAAGTAATAATCGGCTATGCCGAATCTTATACACCCTTCAACATGGTGCGTTTGGAACAGAAAGTTATATTCATAAATATCTGTGCCATGCCATCTGAAAAAATTTTGAAAAAATATTGAATAAAAGTAAATAGATGGACGGAAAGGAAAATTGAAATTGGTTTTAGGTTTTGAATATTTTTAAAAAATTTGTTTGGTTTCCTCTTTTTATTTTAAGTTTGTTAATTGAAATTTTAAATTTATTTTTCCATTTTTAATTTTTCCATTTATTGCCAAAAACAATTTTGTAATTTTATATTATTTAAAAAAGATTTCCTGAAAAAGATTTCCAACGGAAATCGAAATATTGAAAAATAAGTAATATTTTAATTGATTTTTTATAAAAAATGACCTAAAGCTTGATAAAAATATCGTCGGTCACAGGTTGACAACTCTTAACATGTTTTTTTGTTCTTTTCAGGAGACAAAAAAAAAACGTTATTACTCCGTTACTAAACCGTGTTGGAAGTAAATAAAAAAAACCAAAATTAGTAGGAGATATTTATTGTAAGATGGTGTAAAGAAAACAAAGGTATTGAAATAATTTCAGATTAAAAAAAATTAAAATAAATAATACTTTCAAAAAATTTAAAAGTGAGTTAAGAGTTGCCAACCTGTGATCGACGATATATGAAAATATAATTTTTTTGAAGAAAAAAGGTCGAAGTAATAAGAATATAACTATCGTTTCATCGAAAAAAAACTATTTCATTCTTTGGAGGTTCAATAACTGTATGCTTAATTTAAACTCTAACGTTTTCTTGCGATTGCGTTTATAGAGTAATGACATCTTCCGAACAGTCCAGCTGCTATCGGACGTCGCTTAATAGTATAAACGGATGGGACTGCTGCACAAGTTAAGCAGTGGTTGTAACTGTATTGCTTTGGACGTCATACAGCCATCATCTCAACGTAATTTGGAATCTGTAGCAAACCGAAAAAAATTAGCGCACTAAAGATAAAAAGCTTCTACGACTAGTATTTCGGAACCGAAAAGGGTTAAAAACCCTTCCCAAGTATGGTACGTGAGTAATAAGTATCCTCAATTCCTTGAAAAGGCATAGCAATTATTGACACAAAAGTTTTTGATACAAAATATTATCTAATTATTACAAAAAGCATTGGATAAAAAAAGTTTGCAAATCAAAACTAACCGTGTCCTTAATTAAATGCACGCCTCAATTTACACTTTTGGTGGAAATAAATTCAGGCTTAACTTATTTTGCAAGGCACATATTCAAAACAAAGTATAAAAATATATTTTATGTTCAGAAAACAAATTTGTTCTTAATTTGTATATCATAAATTTAAAATTTACAATTTGTTCCTAATTATGTGCACGTAGCTGTATATATAAAAAATATATAAAAATATATAAATTTATATAAACATTTATAACCTACAGGAGATTAAGTGTTAATTGTCATAATGCCACTACTACAATAACTAAAACAAGAAGTACTAGTGCAAATGAGGTTAGAGTTTTTTTTTTAATAAAAATACTAGTGCTTATGCGTACCAGTACTTGATGTTGTACAAGACACCACTTGTATACTGGTAGAATTTTTTGTAAAAAACTAAAATTCGAGTACATATTTGTAATTTGATACAGTTTGCTAAATTTGATTTCAAATCATTTATTTATGCCATTTTTTTTTTATAAAAAATGTTAAAATGCAAAATGCTAATTTTTTCTATAGACAAGAACTAGAAAAAAACTGGTTCTTAAGCACCCAATGTGGTAGTAGTACACGTCTATAACAAATAGTACTAGTGATTTTCCAACCACACTTCATGCTAATTAGAGCATAAAGATGGTATAGAACAGTTTACAGTTGAGAATTAGTACTGGATATTTTTGTACTAGTGTGGTACTAGTTCAATCACCAGGTAGGGTACATAACCATTGTATACACATATTATACATATATATACACTCATAAAATTATTACAGTAACTGATTATGGGGTTATTTAATTTAATTTAATTCGGTTTTCGTGCTGTTAAAATTGAATAAATATATAGTTATTTTACGAAAAATTTTATTTTTTAACATAAATGTTTGTTATTCAAAAAACAAACTACCAAAAAAATAATGCTTTTCCGAAATAAAATTGTTATGTAGTTTGATTTTTTGTCGGCTAAATTATATATTTTTAAAGAAAAAACTGTTAGATTTTACGGAATATGCTGTAAAAAAAAAAATAAAAAATAAAGATTTTAAATAAATTTGTATTTGTTTGAAATTAATTTTCTGTGGAATTTTGCTACTTAATATTTTGAGTGTATTGTATATGTAATAGCAATCTCCAGATATACAAAAACCGTATGGTCCATTTTTTCGAGAGGCTGTGTTTTGCCGTTTTCCAGATACACAGAAAAAACAATAAGGAATTTATGCGTGGAATTAGACGTAGTCGCGGTATTTTCTTATAGCTCAGTCATTTATAGACTGATCTGGCTGAATTCCAATAGCAATTTCTAAAGGAGCGTATGTAACATAAATATATAAGAACCTAGTACCCATTAGTTCTGGAGGTTTCGGAAAACCCATTTCAACAGATAGACGACCAGATACATATCGTTAAATCAACTTCGCTCATCATAAGGATCCAAAATATAAAGGGTGGTTATATTTTAATGGCCGATGTTGATTTTGAATAAAACACAAATTATTTAGGAAATTATTTTCATTTCTTTTTATTTTGTGCCGCAACGTCGGCGGCACACCTCCAAATATTCGATAACGCTGAGGCATAATTAAGGTTCTGTTCTGTTAATGTGCCGAATTATCTCATCTTTAAGCTGTTAAATTGTTGCTGGCTTATCGACGTACACCTTTTCTTTCAAATAACCCCAAAGAAAGAAGTCCAACGGTGTCAAATCATATGAACTTCAGATAACACGGCCAATGAATTTGTCTCGCAAAAGAGCCATTGTTTTGTTAGCTGTGTGGCAAGTGGCACCGTCCTGTTGAAACCACATATCGTCCACATCCATATCTTCCAATACGGGCCATAAAAAGCTCGTTATCATCTCACGATAGCGAACACCATTCACAGTAACTGCCTGACCGGCCTCATTTTGAAAAAAATACGGCCCGATGATGCCGCCAGTCACTCTTTCTGGGTGCATTGGTTTTTCGACAATCACTCTTGGATTATCATTCGTCCAAATGTGGCATTTCTGCTTATTGACGAATCCACTGAAGTGAAAATGTACCTTATCACTGAAGATGATTTTCACGATATGCATTTTGATTTGAACGCCCATTTGCACATTAAGCCTGAATAACTTTAACGCATTGCTCGGTTGTGTATCTTCCCATGGTTCAAATTGAGTTAGTCTGAAATCGAGAAATGTCAAATGAAATGCAGAAAAAAACTTGACGTTTAGGTGTGGTTCATATTCAACATCGACCCTTAAAATTTAACTACCCGTTATATACTTTATAGGGTCTGAGATCAATATTGTAGAAATTGCAAACGGAATGACAAACTTAAATACGTATATCCTTTCAACCTTAACACACGTGGATTTAGAGGAATATAAGATAAATACGAGTTTGCGGAAAAAATAAAAAAATCTTATTTAATTTTCTTTGTTGGTTGTTGTGCACTTTTAGTTCACATTAATAATGAAAAAACTTCTTAATGCCTTATATTTAAACATTTTTTTTTTGTTTAACCCTCGTTTGTATTTTATATGCCGTATATGTGAAAAACCTTTTTCCTTTTACTGTAATACTTAGGGGATTTGCATATACTTAAAATTTTAAATTAACCCCAAAAACAAAAAAAAAGTTGCCTTTTTTATCTCGAAGTACAAATGCTGAATTAACACGCAAAGCTTAAAGATTTTAAATAAACATCAAAAGTTCAACGACTTAAAAAAAAGTGTTTATGCATAAGGAATATTTTGACAAAACAAAATATATCTCCGATATAATTTCTTATTATCTATATGATTTTAACGTCGATAAGTTTCGGTTAAGTTATAGGATTGTGAAAAAAGATGCAGTAAAAAAGTTTTACCATTTATATTCCTAAAAAACGGTTGATAAGAAGATAAATTGTTTAAATCTAATAAAAAAAAAGTTTAAGCCGAAGCAAATACATAATCACACATTAACGTAGAAATTCGAAAGAGAAAATTTGGTTCGATAGGGCACATACTTCGAAAGCCAGCTGAAGAAATCTCCCACCACGCTCTTGTTTACGACCCTTAAGGAAGTAGAAAAAGAGGATGAGCGAAAACCACCTGGCGACGGTCAGAACAGCAGGAAATTAATTTCATATCCCATAGTCCAGGAAGAACCTTTAACACCATCGAAGAGCTCAGAGATGTAGCCGAATGTCGACAAAGATGGAGACAACTAATAGGCGGCCTATGCCCAGTATACACGCAGAGAAAAAATATGTTTAAAAATGGTCACCTCCAACAAAACTATTTTTAAAGAAAATTGTTCAACATACATATTATGTTTAATTTAACCATATTATTGTCACCGGCAACCATATTATTGTTAAATTGGCACTCCATAGAGAAGCCACAACCATATTATGGTTATCTTTAAACATGTATTGGTTAAATACGACAATAATTTATTTTTAAATTAACAATAGTATTTTCCTCTTTTCCAAGAGCAACATGCTATGGTTGCAAACCAACCATGCTATTATAAGTTTTAAACATATTTTAGTTATTATTAACCAAAACATGTTTGGAGGCAACCATAATATGGTTGGGCTTCTTGATGGAGGACAAATTTAACCATAATATGTTTGTCGGTGAAAAAAGTATGATTTAATTAAACATAATACATATGTTTAAAATTTTTCTTTTAAAATAGTTTTGTTGGAGGTGACCATTTTTAAACATATTTTTTCTCTGGGTGTAGAGGCAGCTCGTAATCAAATGACTACAAGCAAGGCAATATATATACATATATATATATATATACCCACCCTCGTATTCATAAAAAAAAACATTTTATATTAAAAAAGGGCTTATTAAACAAATTTTCATAGAAAATTCGTTTCATACACCTGCTATAAACCTAAAATATTGTTTATGAATATAGGGGATCACCTATATTCAGCCCAATTATGAATAAAAATTCCCCTAGAATTTATTCCCTGTTCCCCTATTATAAATAACATCTCCCCTGGAAATTTTTCTACTTTCCCTTTTCCCTTATTCTATAATGATATTTATAAGAATAAAAATAATTTCACTAAAAATTTGGGCTTACTTCAAACAGACCACAAAATACATAAGCAAAGCCACTGCTACAATGTCTGACCTATTCCGCTAGTAAACAGTCTTCGAACATTATAAGAATACAATAAATAAATAAACTTAGATGCAGAATAGTTCAGGGTCAAAAATTGGTTACTAACTTAGTCCCCAATTTCAATGAATGAACGATTTGAGACACAAAGCTCAAAAATTTCAAAGACAATAGATTGAAAAAACATCTTATTGAGCAACTAAACATAGCTCTGCATTCCGAAAACGTTGAAGATATCGTCACTCTATACCTTGTATATGTTTTGATAAGTCTACAAGAACTGACCTTTGGAGCGTTTGTGATAAGGTTATAAGAACATTTCAAGAAGGATTATCCTCCGTGCATCCTACGCTGTGGTTCAGCTAAAGAAGAACTTAAGAGATACCTTAGATCTTCTTATTTTTCTAGAGAGGCATATCCGCCTATTTACTGATGGAATTAAATGTCATACCCAAAATTTAAGAACATGGTGAAGAAATACTTAAGTTTTCAAATGAGTTCTGTCGCATATGAGAGACTATTTTCCACTGCAGGTGTGCTTCAAGCGGATTTGCAAAATCGTCTATCACTGCAAAAGTTTAGAATGCATTTGGGTGATTCACAAGGTGTGCTATCAATTCATATCGTTATAATGTCCTTAGTTAAGCTGAGATCACACGATTGGTCAAATGTACAGATTTTTGTAAATTTTTATGTACAGATCGTGTGAATGACAGAAAATATTTGGCAAAAGGCAGATAGGACAATTTTTTTGGCCGATAGAAAGATAAAAAACAACTCTGTTGTACCGATCGTGTGAACGCTTCATAGACAGAAAAAATTCTTAAACGTACCGATAATTTGTTCTGCCACTTACTGCCCGATCATAGTGGCCAATCAACCGATATTTAAATAAAATTTATTGGGGTTGTCTAAAATTATGATTTTTAATAATTAGTTAATAATTATACACGTTGCTCTTTTTCGCAAAGTGTATATTATTATAATTTTGAAATGTGGCAGCACTAATTTAATAAAATAATAAAAGCGAAGTGTAACCGCCAAACGTTCATTAGCTGGTATTGCTTTCCGCATGTTGGTGTCACTTTTTCTTATGTTTGGAGAAACTAATTAATTGAAGGAGCTCATTAAAAGTGGCTTCATTCATGCGCAAATAGTTTTTAAACAAACATTTTTGATTGTCCACTTCCCGAAACTCGCACAGAGTTTTTACATACGCGCCGTCCGTACTTCTCTTCTGAAGCCAATCCCGCACCCAAACACTTCGCTTTCTTAACTTTTTTCTAGCTTCAATTTTGTTTTTCTTAATTAAATGTGCACAAATGCATATTATTGCAGCTATTTTCTTTTTTCTTCGTATGGACATCATTTTTTCCCCCGAAAATTATAAAATGTTTTTAAAATTTATGCACAACTGATCAGCTGTTTCTTTGTTGTGTGAAATAAAGGCAAATCGTATGACAGGGTTGTACCGATATCCGTGACTTGCTTGTAGTGGCCATATCAGCGCAGAAAATATTTGGCTAAAATGGTACAATCGTCTGAACACTGAAAAAGTTATCGGTACACACACATAAAAGTGTACAGATAAAATTTGGCTGAGATCTGTACATTTGACCAATCGTGTGATCTCAGCTTTAGGCCCCATAGGGTTTATATGGGACCTAGGGTAAATTATGGACCAATCTTCACGAAATTTGACACTGCGATTTCTGGTCTGATAAAACTGTGATATACCAAATTTTATTATGATAGCGTTTTTATTACGGTTTTAGGCCTACTAAACTGTTTTCCGCGAGTAGAGTTTATTTGAGGCCTATGGTAAATTATGGACCGATCTTCACTAATATTTAACAGTATGATTTGCGGTCGTATAAAGCGAATTCGTGCAAAATTTTATATCATTCCGTGCATTTTTCCACCATTTATGTTAGTTTTTGTATCAAAATTATCAATTTTTTTAGGGTGCTGGTTCCACATTTTGATTCATAGTTCTGATCCTACTGAACCGATTTTTTGAAAGTGAGCGTGTTTTCAACAGACAGACAGACGGACATGGCTAAATCGACTTAGAATTATTCAAGGAGCCAGAATATACATATATACTTTATGGGGTCTTAGATGTATAATAAAAAAGTTTCACACGGAATGACAAACTTTGTATACTCTCATTCACCACTAGTGGTGGTGGAGTATAATAAATAATTTAAAAAAATCCCAAAATCAAATTTTTATCCCCGTTTTCAAACACAAACTCCAATTTGGGGATAAATCCCCTAATCTAATATCACTGGTTTCAAGCAAAAATATGTATCAGTTATATTTTGTTTTTGTTTTGTTAATTCTGTTTGATAATGATACCGCGAATACAGCACTCTTACTTGTTTTGTTTTAGGATCTCAACAGGTATTAAAAAAATAAATTAAAGTGAGAATCTAACAACACATTTCTTTAATATTTAATCATTTTTATTCCGATGCTGGCCGCAAATTATTCAACAACTGTTTTTTTATATTTTCATTAAGGGTGGGAAAATTAATACGAATGTACTTTCATTATACTCTTTTCGTCCGTACAGCATATTTAATTAGTTTTGTGATATTTTTTTTTAAATTTTATTAGCCAATTAAGAAAATGTTCTAAAGTGCTAAGTACTTAAAAACTATTTTAGGTTAAATAGCACTGTTGTGAACAGCATTTCGTATTATCATACGATAAGTAAGTGTAAACGTCAAAATTATATGATAAAAAATTTATAAAAATATATTTAATGTATAATGTCAAAGGAAATAATGACTTAAAAATTTAAAGAACCCCCAGTTGAAGATATGGCATACTGAAAATACATACTTACGTAACAAACTGGTGTTGTTTATAATATTTTAATTAGGGATGTAACGACACGCATTTTTGCCGATACGTTACCGATACCGATACTCAAAGAGAAATATCGCCGATACCAATACCGATACCGATACGAATGTTAAATTTTCTGCCTGGCCCACAACGTCGATAAGAACATTTCTTTCGTATATTTATATTCAAAACAAAAACTAATTTTAGTTTTTTATTATTGTTTCCAATATATGTAAATATGCGAAAGAAATGTTCTTGTCGATATTGTGGGCCCGGCAGTTAAATTCAAGATTAAATTAACAAAACTCAAGTAGACTAATTTCTTTATTATTCAAAATTACAGTGCAAGAGATTATTAATATTAAAAATGGATTTTAATAAGATTTTAAAAACAGCGAAAGGAATTTTATTTCATGGTAAAATAATTTATTTTTTTAATAAAAAAAAGGGTGTAACCGATTATTAATATTCAAAATTAATATTAATAAGATTTTTGTTTTAAAAACAAAGTATTCTCAACTTTTGCGGACATAATTTCGCAACTCCGTTTGAAGCAGACCTGCAGTAAAAAATCATCTCTTAGATGTGACTGACAGCTTTGAAAACTTAAGTATTTCTGCGCCATCGTCTTAAATGTTGAGTATAATATGTAATAGCGCCAGTAAACAAACGGATCTTCTTATTTAGCTGAACCACAGCGTAGGATGGACAGAGGATAATTCTTCTCCAAATGTTCTTTTAAGATTTTCACAAACGCTCCAAAAGTCAGTTCTTGTAGACTTTCCAGAACTTTTACTAGGTGCAGGGATGACCGTGTTTTTAACACTTTCGGAATGTAAAGTCACGTTGAGTAGCTCAATAAGACATTTTTTCGATAAATTGTCTTTGAAAATTTCTAGCTTTGTATCGAACGTAGAGAATTGTAGATAAACAATAGATGTCATTATTCTCTAAACACTCAAATCTTTCATTCAGAGCTAATGATACGTAAATCGCCAATTATTAGGAATCTGGACTATTCTGCCTCTCAGTTTATTCATTTGTCGTGTGTTCTTATAATATTGTCGAAAATGGAGCAGTGGCTTTTCTTATGGATATTGTAGTGTCTTTAAAGTAACCAAAATTTGTAGCGAAATTATTTTTATTTTCACAAAAATCATTTAAAATTAGCAGAAAATTCTGTAAACGTACAATTACATACAAGATTTATCAATGGGAGAACGTTTTACCATTACGGTGCAAACTAAAGCGGTTGTTGTTACAGGTCCACACCAAGCGTTCAATGCGTTTGGGCATAAGTCCAAAAAGTCGTAGTGTAGATTTTTATTGGCAAGTTAAACTGCAAACGCGTAAAATGCATATACGTATTGAAAGCATGAAGTAGAAGGAAAACACGTCGTGTGGACCGACCTCTAGCTTAAGAACTAAAAGAATCAATTTATTATATATATAGGGGGGATTCACAAGGTGTGCTATCAAGTCATATCGTCATAATGTCCTAAATAATATCTTACAATTGTTTAAAAAAAAAAAAACATTTTTTTATGTTGTTTGAAACACAACAATATTTTTTTTTTAAACAATTGTAAAATATTATTTAGGACATTATGACGATATGACTTGATAGCACACCTTGTGAATCCCCCCATAGTTATGCAAAAAATAAGTATTGAAAATTAAATTGTTTGTTCAAAACAATTATAAAAAAGTATCAGCGTATCGACAGTAAAATATCGATACCGGTATATATGCAAAGGTGAAGTATCGCCGATATATCGGTATCGGTATTCGTTACGTCCCTAATTTTAATATTACAAATAAGACAAAATTTTTAAGACAGTCATAATAATTATAGAAAATACAGACAATATGACATTAGACCGGGTCGACCTCCATACAAAAAAAAAAGTTGTGCCAGTCACCCCCTAGAATGAAAGATATGTCAATGAAGTTTCTAAAACAGAAAAAAACATTTTTTTTGCAACGCCCCAAAATACAGCACTTTTTTTTGGTTTTTTATATGTAGCGCTGCCATTTAAAGTCCGATCTTATTATATCACATATCGTTGTTCATGGGTTGACAGTGGCTTCCTTTTTGCCTTTCTTCATTGACATATCTTTCATTCTAGGGGGTGACTGGCACAACTTTTTTTTCGACCCACCCTAATATGACATTATAGAACACTTTGTGAATTGCCTTTATATTAATTTTTATCACTGTACATTTTTTATAAGAATAAAATAATAGTGACAATTTGTGAACAAAATTTGTATTTTGCATTCCTGATATTTTTACTTGTGGTTTATAAAAATACAACTCCTTTCGGAAAATTGTAAAAAGTAGTGTCAGCCATAGGACTAAAAAATTTCTTTACACTGCAATGGCACGATTTCCCATGCAAAACAAAACCTACTCCGTGACTTTATTTAGACGAAATCTAATTAAAAATCTAGTAATACTTACATACTGAGGCATGGTTTTATACATATACATTGTACTAAAAAAAATTCCCTGTACAAGGAAAAATTACATTTAAAAACAGAACAAAAACAATAAAAAAAATTTTAAGAAAATACTAAAAAAAAATTTAAAAGACAAATAATATTGATAAAATAAATGGAGTTGATTATAAATAAAAGGGAATGCAAATTTTTAAGTGCCTATTTCTTTATATGTATTAAACAAAAAACTATCAGTCAGTTGGTTTTGTTATGAAAACAAAATCTCGCGAATGCCCAAAAAGTACAATGTAAGCGCAATCGTTTTTGAGAAAGATTTTAAATCAGATCTACTAGATTTTGTTATAATGTAAATGGTCTATTACGTATTTTTTTAATTTTTCCTAACAAATTGTTTTCCCACTATTTTACATTTTGACATGACATAATACTCAGTATTATGATGTAAAAGGTCCTTTAATAAGCCGCGTCATTCAGTTTGTGTTTGACAGCCATTGATAGCAGACTATGACCTGATTATAAAATAGAAAAAAGGGAATTTCGTGTGCTAATTAAGTATTTTGTGGCAAAAAGTCATGAATTAAGCCGCGAATTACTCCCTGCATTCGGCTATTCCACTGATTTAGCCTCGAGTGACTGTTTCCATTATATTAACATTGAGATAATATCACAATTTATTAAAAATTATATGCTTTAAGTTCTGATATATAAAGTGGAAATATGGACCATTAAGACTGCAGATATAAGGAACTTGAAGCTTTTGAGAGGTGGGTTTATCGCCAGGTTCTGATAATAATTCTTATGGACCTCTTATGTTTCTAATGACGAAATTTTTAAACAAAAGCGATAACTTGTTACTCAGATCAAAAAACGGAAAACTGCATACTTGGGGCATATTATGAGAAACCCTAAATATAAACTGCTGCAAAAAAATTCTCGAGAACAAAGTTAAAGGAAAAAGTGCCAAGGGGAGAAAGGAGATGACCTGGATTATAAATATACAACAATCGAACAGATACCAGAACGTAGCAATCCTAGAGAAATAGGGATAATTTTGTCAAATTGTGAACAATAAAAATATATAATTCGTATAGTTTTTAAGGAATAGAACTATTACAAAAAAGCTTTATAAAATACATAACTGTAATTTAGCTCATAGAATAAATTCGAAAAATAAAAAATGTTTAATTTAAAAAAAAAGCTTATGAAAAAGAAATAATTCCCAGATTCTATTTGTTAAAATAGTTGAGTTAAATACATTCAATTTATAAAGTATCACTATCCAGTGTGACTTAAAGAATGCTGACGAAGGCCGTAGCGGGCCAGAAAATGCATTACATTCTGCTGTTGTCTAATAATTGTAAATTTTTCTGTACATTCAATATACTTCATTTCTATCCAAAGGGTGGCTAAGGTAAAATTTAACAGGAAGATACAAGATAATAGTTTGGTAGTGTATAAAGTCATTCCTAAAAATTTAAGGAATAGAACTATTAAAAAAAGCTTTATAAAATACATAACTGAAATTTAGCTCATAGAATAAATTCGAAAAATAAAAAATGTTTAATTTTTTAAATATAAATTTTTAAACACATAAAAATTTCACAAATATTTTACAATAATAATTTCTAAGAGATAAGAAAAATGATTATTGCCCCTTTTATGGCATTAGGATTTGATGAAAAGTCGATAAATATATATAATTTGTTAAATGTATATAATTTGTTAAATGTCCCTCTCAGGAGGGACAGCACCAGCATAATTAGATCGTAAAAATGTAACTGTTTAAGGACTGAAACTCTCGGATGGATATTGAGGAATGTTGAAAGCAATATCATGAATCAAAAATACACAGCAGATGTCAACATTACTAACATTGAATAAAAATGACACATTAATCATAGTTCTACGACTTTTTAATGTATGAACTTTAATAAGTGCAAGTCGAACAGCATATGAAGGCAAGTTCCGGGTGTTAAAACGTAGTCCACGAAGACAAAACAACAGGAATTGTTTTTGGACCGACTCAAATGCATTGGAATGAATTTGGTAAATGGGGTCCCATATTACCGATCCATATTCAAGAATAGGTTGAACTAGAGCCATGAATAATGTTTTACCAATATACGGATCATCAAACTCTTTTTACCCAACGTTTTATAAAACCCAGTGTACCCCTTGCCCTATTTTTGATTGAAACAAATGCCTTTTTTTATGGCCTGACATATCTAATTTTTTGGATGGATAAACAACGATGGACAAAGTGTATAAATCTTAAAGAAGACTACGTTTGAAAAAAATTATTTTTTATCAAAAATCCTGTTTTCATTTCAAAAGTTACAAACTTATCTGCCCGGCCTCGTAATATTAGAACATAAAGACTATTTATTCATTCAGTCCTTACTTAAACTCCTCAAAAGTGAAAAGATTTTAAGAGCATTTATGAATTCATTAAACTCCCCTTAAAAACATTTTGTTATCTAAGGAAATTCTATGACATCCAAAGGAACTATAAACAAAAAAAAAACCAAATAGATAATAAACAAAGAAAAACTTTCACGAAATCTTTTAAAAACTCCATAAAACATTTAAAGCCCCGACATTATTCTCACATACTCAAATAGTTCCCTAAAGATTTGAACTTTGTTCTTATAGTTGACTAAAATGTAAATATATGCAAATAGTACTAATTACGCAAACATATGTGAATTTACATATTATTATTATTCAGACTTGTTTACTAAAAGCAATAGACAATGTGGCAAAGGATATAATTAACAATAACACAGTTGAATAAACAAGTAAGCGTGCTATATTCGGCTAGGCCGAATCTAATATTCCCTGCATAATGGTGCGATAAGAACAGAAAGTAATATAAATAGTGTTCTTTAAATCCCTCAAATCCTCCCACATTTGATCGAATATTGTGTATTGATAATCAAGATGCTTGTACCTAATTTGGAACCTTTGGCTCTTGCCGTTCTCGAGATACATATATAAAAATTTGTAATGTCTTTGTATCGGAAGTGCCACGCCCACTTCTCCAACCCCGCCCACATTTTGTCGTAAGTTTTGTATTGATAATCAAGATGTTTGTACCTCATTTGGCTCTTGCAGTTCTCCAGATATACAGAAATCTATAATTGGTTTGTACGGGATTTGCCACGCCCATGCCCACTTCTCCAATCGCGCTCATACTTTTAGGGATATGAGTACAAAGTTTGGAAACATATATTCTTACCGTTCTTAAGATATAAAAACTACTATTTTTTGTCACGCCCACTTCGCCAATACCAATAACATTTTGTAGGATGTTGTGTGTTGATAAATGAGATGTTTATAACTAATATGACAACTTTGGCTCTCTCTGTTCTCCAGATAAACAAAAATTTAAAATGTCTTTGTATGAGAAGTGCCACGCCCACTTCTACAATCCCGCCAATTTTTTTGGAGTGATTGTGTATTGACAAGCGAAGTGCATGTAACTAATTTGGCTCTTGCCGTTCTCCAGATAGTCGTGTTTTTTTTTCTAACGGAGTATATGTGACATAACTATTTAACAACCTAGTCCCCTTCATTTCTGGGGTCTTAAGAAAACCAATTTCAACATACACACGGACAGACGGACATCGTTAAATCAACTTCGCTACTCATAAGGACCGAGAATATATGCATATGCTTTACATGGTCTAAGATCAATATTGGAGGGATTACAAACGGAATGAAAAACTTATATATACCATTTTACCTTTGGCGAAGGGTATGAATATATCAACAGCGTTTAAAAAAAATATTTCCCCTATTTGTACGTGTATTTAAGTGCAAGCTTAAAGAGTTTTATTAACATAAAAATGTACTTAAATGCAATCGTACTAACATGCAAATTAAGTTATAACTTTTCTTTTTATGTAAACAGTTTTCTAGTTGTAAAAAATATTAACCACTTCTAGTGAAATTTTACACATGTTTAACCGCATGACAGCAAATAAAGATTAACTTTGAATGCGTGTTTCTAATGGCATTAATAAGAGCTCTTTTACTTCGTTCACAATCGCAAAAAAAATGGAATTTTGATTAAAACTTGAGTAATAGTTTAATATTTTTTTTTTTTTTTGTTTCTTTTTTTGGGAATATTACATAGGGTGCCCCGGTAGACTAGTTGGTAGTGAGCTAGTGCAGGGGTTGCGTGTTCGTTTCCCGGCAGAGACTTTGGTCTCCTGCAGACAACCGTAGAGCTTTGCGGGATAAGCAAGAAAAAAATATAAATACATATATAGAGGATATTTGCATACATTTGCATTAATCCATTCAACAGAAAGAAAAACAGTTACGACACTAGTGTCCAGAAGTGGTAATTATTATCATGGGTAACTCGGAATAAAGACTGCTGTGATTCCTCAGGAGCGAAAACAATAACTAAGCCGCCGCACAAAGACAAACCCTATCTAAGGAATTTGAGAAACGTTAGATCGACTAAAAAATGATTCTAAGTCGATCGGTATACTAAGGCTGAACCCACACCAAAAAAAATAGACAAAACGTTTTTGTCTTTGAAGTCAAAGGCCCTTGTGTTTGATGCTTACTGCGGTTGTTTTGTTTGGTGTGGGTTGTCTTATAAGAACTAATGTTCCTTTGTCGTATTAGTTAAAAAACGGTTTTGTCATTTGTTGGTGTGGGTTCAGCCCGGAAAGGCTCTTGAACCGATATTTTTAAGTATAACACACATCAGCACAAAAGCATAATACCCCTGCGCCTATTGTGATGTAGGCATAAATATTAAAATAAACAGGCTTTATATTTTACGTAATATATTGTCCTAATATTTGCTTCAAAGCAAATAATAAAAACAATAAAACAGCAACTAACTATAACAGTTTCTAACAAAATAATTTTAAATAATTCATTAATTTGTTTTGTTATATATATGGGGGATTTCATGTCAAGATACCTTACTTTTGAAATCGATATCCCCTATTGAATAATAGTTTATACACAAATTTTCAACAAGATCGGTCAAAAAGTTTCTGAGTTAGAGGGAGTCAAAATTTGAAATTTTGGCCAAACAGGTGTTCTTTCTCATCCATGTAACTTATTATCTATTGGTGTTAGCAAAATTTGTCCCAAACAAATTAGATAGATATTTCTTCAATCTTTCGAAAACAATTTTTTTTTAAATTTTTTTTTTTTAACTTATAAAACTTTTTTTTTATTTCTTTAAGCCGGTGCTTTTTTTTTTTTTTTTTTTTTTTGTTCAAAAGAAAGCTTAAGGTAGCTCTGGTCGCTTTATGGGTTATGTATAAAATAAAATTTCTAGTTTTAGATATTTTTTATTAGGCTTAAGTTCATTGAATTTAATTTTTATTAAATTATTTTTATGAAGACAGGAATTTTTACAACATGAAATCAATTAAAATTTTTTTATTGATAATTTTTCATTTTTGGCTGCGCTGAGATTCGAACCCAGGCTTTCACGGACAGGTTGCCCATACTAGTTTCGATTGTAACCACACAATCTCGTCAGTGGGGTTTGCCGTTTTACTCACTCGGCTATTGAGGCCGAATGACGTCAATAGTCAAACATCAATCCTTAAACCAAATGGTATTTCACTTTGGTAGATCGAAATTTGCTTTTTTGAATGAATGATTATCTATTTTAATTAATTTACATGTTCTTCCTAACTTCTGTTTTTTCGTACCTTTTGTCAAGAATTCTTCTTGTAATCCAAAGTACATTTTTTTGTTTTTTCATGTTTTTTGTCTTCCTTTTTTCTTGTTGACATTTTCAGCACAACTTGAAGGACAAATGTAAACATAGCTCGTGCCTTAGCTGTTAACAAAATTAGTATTGATGTTTGACTATTGACGTCATTCGGCCTCAATAGCCGAGTGAGTAAAACGGCAAACCCCACTGACGAGATTGTGTGGTTACAATCGAAACTAGTATGGGCAACCTGTCCGTGAAAGCCTGGGTTCGAATCTCAGCGCAGTCAAGAATGAAAAATTATCAATAAAAAAATTTTAATTGATTTCATGTTGTAAAAAATTCCTGTCTTCATAAAAATAATTTAATGAAAATTAAATTCAATGAACTTAAGCCTAATTAAAAATATTAACAGTTCAATAAAATAACCACAATACTAATATAATTTCTAGTTTTATTTTTAAGATTTTAGAAACACACACAAATAGGAAAGCGGTATAAAAGCATGGTATTGAGCGGTGCCATCGATTGTTTCCGCAGCATCGAATCTGCTCTTCATTGTTTTCAATGTTTCCTCATGATACTCTTTGCTACTAAAAACTATTTTAGTTTCTTTACAATAATTCTTTGCCCAATGGAATAAAGCAGTCGCTTCTAAGATGCGATCTTCATGATAGCACTGGAGGCTATACTTCGCTGCATTTTTTTGAGGTTTGCTCCAACACCATCACATGCTCCTTTACCATGAGCAGTAGGATAAAAATGCGACTCAGCTGGCATTCCAAAATTTTTTTCATGAGCTATAAGATTTGGGGAGCTACTTTTGTTTTTAAAATGTTGACGAGCTCCTTCTGAAACGTAATATACCTTCTCTGCTGTAAATTAGATTTTAGATAATTTAGTATTATCTTCTGGTATTCATAAACTGCAACGACATCATGCTTAAAATCGTCGGATATGATTGCCATACTTTTGTGTTCCAGTTTTTCATCTTTCATGTAGTAAATAACTTCTGTAAATATAGTTGCTTGGTTGTTATTGAAGTGGAATAACTGTATGGCATCCTGAAGAACATATTTATAGTTCTCTGCGAAATCAAACGAATTCCCCAGACATCAAATGTATCTTAAAATCCGTGAATAATCACCAAGGCAACCAAAAATATGATATATCATATTTTTTTGTGGGCTGCGTAGAAACATTTAAGGTAATTATTTATCCGATTCATAACTTTTTAAGGATTTTGGCATCGGTTTGTTAGGGCATATTTTTGCATGTTTTGACCTTAAGAGCATATTTTCGCATATTTTATTTTTAAGGGCATATCTTCTTTTTAAGTGCATATTTTAAGGGCTTTTTTAAAAAAAAATTTAATAATAAAAATAAAATTTGTATTTCTAAGTTGTTAAAGATTAATTTACATTGTATATTTTAATTTACTTAAAAAAATAATGTGAGTAAAGTTCAATACATAAAACCAAAATGTTGCTATTATGCATTTTTCTTTATTTCTTAGAAAATGCCAAAGCAAAAGTTGTCTCAATCAGCAAAACTAAAAAACATTGTAAAAGAGTACTCTGCATTTAAAACGTTCTTCTTTGTACCGTCTGCAATAAGTCTGTGTCCTCAGATAGGATTTTTTTTTGTGAAAAATACATAGCAAGTGTCAAACATATTCAGTTAAAGGAAAGGCATGCAAATAAAGACAAGACTCAAGTGTTCTTGCTTGAATCTGAGGCGCAATATTCTAAAGATATTTTGTTTCAACAAAAGTTATGCGAAGCATTTATGTCTGCTGACATTCCTTTGTACAAGCTTAGAAATGAAAACATAAAAAATTTGTTTGAAACGTTTACGAATTATAAAGTTCCATGTGAATCAACCCTTCGTTCGATGTACATCAACAGGCTTTACGTAAATTGCATAGCAAATATAAAAAAGGCGTTAAAAAATCAATATATATGGATATCGATTGACGAAACATTGAATGAAAAAGGAAGAAATATAGCAAACGTAATAATTGGAATATTAAGCTCTAATGAAGAAACCGCAAAAAAAATTTTTATTAAACACTGCAATCCTAAATAAAACTAATCATTCGTCAATCGCAACACTTTTTGATGCTTCAATTAAAATTTTGGATGTTAACTTTAATAAAGATATGATTTTACTTTTTGTAACAGACGCTGCTCCATATATGGTTAAAGCTGCAAAAGCCATTAAAACTTTTTACCCAAAAATAACACATGTGACATGTTTAGCCCACGGTCTTCATAGAGTTTGTGAAGCTATAAGGGATCAATATGAAAATGTGGACAAAATAATTTCAAATGTTAAAAAAGTGTTTTTAAAAGCACCATGCAGAGTAGAAATATTTAAGGAAATTTATCCGGAACTTTCTCTCTCTCCTGAACCCATAACAACCCGTTGGGGTACAAGGATTGAGGCTGTAAACTACTATGCCATTAATAGTGAAACATTTTAAACGTTTTAGATAATTTAAAAGATGCTCAATCGATTAAAATGCCGAAGAAGCTTTACGCAAATCTACGACAAAAACTGATTTAGTTTTTATTGCATCTAATTACAGATTTATTGCCAACCACATAAAAAAATTACAAACTTCTGCCATTTCCCTTAATGAACAAATAAAAATACTAAATGATACAATTAAAAATATCGACAATGTACCCGATTGTAACGATAAATATACTGTTCATAATAAAATAAAGCAAATTGTAGATAAAAACGGAGGCTTAGAAACACTACAAAATATTTGTGGTCAGCTAAATGGCTCTAAAGTAACTCCAACTACGGAGTATAATGTAAGCGAAGTTTTAACTTTTAAATATGCACCAATGAATTCAGCGGACGTAGAAAGAAGTTTTTCTTTTTATAAAAATATTTTTAGAAGCAATAGACAAAATTTTCTTTTTGAGAATTTATGTCAACACGTTGTAATTTATTGCAATTACAACATGAATTCACCTTAAATACATATTTTACAGAGTATGAACTGCATGAACTTTTATACAGAAATAAAAACATAATTTTAATTCATACAAGTTTAATCTGGGCACACACAAAACACAAAATAACACAATTAACCAGTTAAATTTATGAATTCGCGATACTGTTTATTTTATATTGAATTTTGAAAATTTTTTTTTTTTTGTTTTATTAAAATATTCTATTAAAAAAACGACTTTTGTTAGAGCAAATTTATCATGGTTTTAAGGCATATCTTTTGTTATTTAGAGCATTTATTATGCGCATAAAACCTTTTTTTTAAAGCTTATTTTTGGTTGCCCTGATAATGACCAATGCTCTTTGACTAAAAAGTCATGGGTTTTTAAATTTAGCAATCCTCTACACATTTCTTCCTCAAAATCATGCACATTTAAAATGTTTGTTTTTAATGTGCATCTTTTAGTCTGAAAACTAAAAAATTCTCGTCTTGGCTTAGAAATTATTTTTTTTTATACATAACCCACTGCCAAAAAGCGACCAGAACTACCTTAAAGGACAAGACCTAAGCGTTCTTTTTAGCAAAAAAAAAAAAAAAAAAAAAAAAGTACCCGCTTAAAAAAAATATTAAAAAGTTTTAAATTTAAACAACAAAAATTTATAAAAGGATCTTATGTGATTAAGATAAAATTTTTTAGATTATTTATCTTTTTGTTTTTATTATTTTATATTAATTTAATTATTATTACAAATAAATAAAAAAATTTAATTTGTCAACATCTCTATAGGTATGTTATATACCTTCGGAAAGGTTAATTTGTCTAGTATCTCAGCGTAAGTTTTATTTTTAAGATTTTAGAAACACTTACACACAAATAGGAAAAAATTCAAAATAGTGCATATGCTAAAAATTGAAAAATCCTCGTATTGACTAAGAAATTATTTTTTTTATACATAACCCACTCGCGGCCCAAAAAGCGACCAAGAAAAAGTTTTAAGCTTTCTTTTGAGCAAAAAAAAAAAATACCCGTTAAAAAAAGTTTTAAACTTTAAAAAAAATTTTTTTTTGAAAGATTGAAGAAATAGCTATCTAATTTGGTTGGGACAAATTTTGCTAACACCAATAGATAATAAGTTACATGGATGAGAAAGAACACCTGTTTGGGCACCTGTTTTGACCCCCTCTAACTCAGAAACTTTTTGACCGATCTTGTTGAAAATTTGTGTCTAAACTACTTTCCAATATAACTAACCTTGGTGCAAATTTCATCCGAATCGGAAGACATCGATTTCAAAATTTGGGTCACTTGACATGAAATCCCACTTGACATATATACATCTAAAATCGGCTTAACTTCTTAAATAGTGCTGCCCATTAACAAAACTAAACTGATTTCGATAAATCTTAGAGTGATATTATTTGACTAATATAATGTCAAGAGCAACATATCTTTTAAAAAAAATTTAAATACATATTTATTTATTTATTTTTAATTTAAATAAAAAATATGCCCTTGTTAAACTGAATCACCCTTAACTGTATAGATATTTTATATGTTTTTATTTACACAGAAAAAAATTATCAGTAGTTTTTTATAAACTAAAAAAAAACTGTTCGAAAAGTATTTCAATTTAAATCGAACAGTGTTTCAATTTAATGAAGTGACAATTGAAACAATTATTTTTTTAATAGATATTGGGAATTATTTCTTTTTATAAGCAACTTTATTATATTCAACATTATTTTATAAAACACATTACTGAAATTTAACACATAGAATAAATTCGAAAAAAAAAAAAAATTTAAAATATATTTTTGATCTTATTAACATTTTAGTTGTTTTGAAATAAATTTTAAATTAAAATATTAATTAAATAACCAAAAATCTTTATAGATTTTTTCGCTTAAAATAAAATAATTTAAACTTGTAGAATTGTTGTTGGGAATTGCCAACACCTGAGTTATATTTAATAAAATCAATTAGCACATTGTTTGAAATGGCAAAGATTTTTGATAATTTTATTAAAATTAAAAGTACCATTTATTAAAGAAAATCACAATTTGAAATTTTTACAACTTTTAGTAATCAATATAATCATTTTGATAAAAGGTTCGTGAAAATATTACTTCCTCGTATTCCTAAGTGCTGATTTTTGGGTTCATAACTTTTATCATAATTAAATGTGTACGCATATATTTTTTAGAGGAGTCGAAGGGTTAAGGATTGTTTTAGATTTAAGTTCATTGTTCTCATAGTTATGAAGACTTGTAATATAATTATATTGGTCAATTAGGCTACACATATTACAAATGAATAAATAAAATAAAATAAATAAAAAAATAAAAGGTGCAAAATCAACAAATTATTTGCTTGATTCTATGAATTTGGTGACTAGAAACAAGTTTTTATTTTTTCTGTGTAGTTTAGGTTTTTATATAAACATCTGTAAAACCATCGTTTAATGCGTCCTTGTCGCTGTATTACAACGACAAGAATGAAAACAACACCAGCGAGATGTTGTTGACAATAATAACAACAATTAGTACGTAGACGACAACAACAGCCATGCCAACAATATTAATGATAATAAATATTTGCATATGTAATCCATTTTAAACATTTACGTTTTTATGCGTATTTGTGCAAAATATAAAAAAAAAAAAATATGCACACAAATGCAGGATATCATCAGATTACAGTGGTTTATGAAAATAAATTCACTTGAAGTCTAAATGTAGTGCAAGGGACAAAAGGAACCCATCTGAATTTAAGAACCAATAACTTATAAAAAAAAAATAATGTTCCGAAAGTAAATTTAGTAAAGAATTTGTTGTATTTTATTAGTTTAAATTGTTATTGTATTAATAATGCGTAATTCTAGTTTAAATATGACTGTACAAAATTCTCTAGTAAAAATCGATACTCAAAAAGAAATATCGCCGAAACCGATACGAATATTAAATTTGAATCCAAGTTAAAATTGACAAAAATAATTTTTGTATTATACAAAATTACAATGTAAGAGGTTATTAATATTTAAAAATGATATCAAAAACAACAAACTTTTATGGTAATATTAACAAAAAATAAATAATATTTTTTTATAGAAAATATCAGTGTAAGGGATTATAAATAAGATTTTTGTTAAAAATACAAGTTATTCTCAACTTTTGCGGAGATCGCAAATTCGTTCGAAACAGACCTGCAGTGCAGAATAGTCTCTCATATGCGACAGAATTCGTTTTAAAACTTAAGTATTTCTGCACCAAAAGGATTTGCGTCTCTAGTGAACTACTAGAGAACGAAGGTATATCTCGGCGTCTTCTTTGGCAGAACCACAGCTGAGGCCAGAAGCTAATCCTCCTCGGGTTTCTTATTATTTGTTCATAAACGCTACAAAGGCCATTTTTGACTTAACTAAGTGTAGGGGTGACCGTGTCTTCCATAATTTCAAAATGCATAGTCATAGTAGCTCAGTAAGAATTCGAAGAATTTTAGATAAACAAAAGGTTTTTCATTATTCTCTAAACCCTCAAATCAGTCATTGAGACCTAATGCTCAGTAAGCCGGCAATTTTTGGGCTTCTGAACTATTCACTATCTCAGTTTATTTATTTATTATATTTGCTAATAATGTTCCAATACTGTTAAGTAGCGGAATAACGTCAGACATTCCTCTCAGACATGCCTCTTCGAAGTAGCCCAAAATTTTTAGTAAAACAATTGTTATTCTCACAAACATCTCATTAAAAATAAGCATAAAAATGTATAAGATTTTTACGTTTTTTGTACTAAAAATACATAAAAGTCTTAGCAGTACGAGAACGTTTCATTACTATGGTGCAAAGCCAAACGGCTAAAGATGGATGTCCACACTACGCGTTCAATTCGTTAATGTGTTAAAGCATCTGTCAAAAAAGTAGAATCAGTGTAAAATCTTATTGACAAATTTCACAGCAAGCGCGTTTAATGCATAAACGTATAGAACGCATTAAGTAGTATTACATACTAGTGATGTTACGAATATTCGTATTCGTATTCGAAATGCCGAATATTCGCCTATTTTACGACATTCGTATTCGTATTCGCCAAGTTCAAGCGAATATTTCACGAATATTTTGTTAATACATTCCAAAAGAAAAACATATATAAAAGTGTAAAAAATACATCAAATGAAACCAAAGATATTAAATTTAAAAAAAACATTTTGTCTTTAACGCAAATAAAATCTTTTTTTAGTAAAGTTAAAAACAAACAAACATTTTGCCGCCACAAAAAGAATTTATCAAAATTACTCAAGTTGATTTTAATGATTCTTTGATTAACTATCATTTGCAGCCACTGTCTTATAATCGACAACTGGAATAGGTCAATGAATTATCAAGGTCATTCCGATCCCATTACATAATTTAGAAATGCGTTCACTGCGGTTGATTGACATTTAACGTTTATGGAAAATTTAAGAAATATTTTCGTTCTGCTTATTATACAATAATTAGGCATGGGAAGCTAAACAGTCCCTATCTAAACACTGTGAGAAACAAGTTTAAGCAAAATAAATTAAGTATGTGAAAAGCCATCGAAATAGGTCGGGTAATTACTAAGTAAAAGCGCAAAAAGAGTGAGAAAAACAAAATTTAAAAGTCTTTAAGTATAAGTATCAGTGTGCCCTATGTTCCACAGGGAATTAAAGGATTGCATATATATCAGTGTGACAATTTTAGCATTTTTGCAATTAAATTTAACATTCAAAATTTTGATTTAGATGCAAGACTTTCTTTTAGCATTTCGGTAATTTTATTTAGGATTTATATAAAATGTTTTCAGCTTTTTTTTTAGCTCTAACTAGGGATGCCAGTCGGGCCTGATTTTTGAAAATCCCGGGATTCGGGATTTTGGAAATCCCGATCCCGAAATCCCGGGGTTTTCGGGATTCCGGGATTTTCCGGGGTTTCGGGATTCGGGATCAATGTGTTTCTTTAAGATGCTCCTTTTTTTTAATAAACAACCCATTTTGAATATTCAAAAGGTTTTATATACGTAACATAAATTTTTAAAAATTAAAACAACAAAACAATTTATTTTATACATATGTTTATAACACAGACCTCACCCATGATCAAACTAATCAGATTCTAGAAAAAAGCTTAAAAAGATAGAGGTATCTGTTAGTTTTTCAAGATTAATTCATTTCGGTTTTTTGACAGCAATTCAATTTTTAATGTGAATTAAGTTGTGACGACATTAATACACTGCAAAGTGTAGTCCCTCATCGATCTCGATAGCTGAGTTAAAAACTGCAACACTATGTCGACTGCAGTGCAATACACCTCCAGGGTGAGGGCGATATTGATAATCAATAATTTAAGTACTTTTAAAATATATTTTAAGACAAAATGTTTATACAAATGTTTCTTAAAACAGATTTCAAGTTTAAATAATTTTTTTATGAATACGTCAGATAGTGTTCATTTATAAAAAAAAAAAAAATCTTTTATTTACCGTATGTATTTCATAAATATAACGACTTAATTGTTACAATTATATCAACTTTTATTCCTTAGTTTCTGAATATACTTTAATTGGATCGTGAATAATTTTAATTATTTGCTTGATATATAACAATTATTTCTTGATTTCTATATTTTGCATAAAAATAATCATTTTTATTTTGGTATTATGTTTTAAGCCAAAGCTGAACTGGCTAAACGTAATTGTAAAAAAGGCTTGAGATGTGAATCTGCAAAATACAAAAATCCAGAAAAAGTCATCATATAACACATCATATAAATACTCGCTGTGTTCCAAAAACAAAAATTAAACTCAAAAATAAGAATTATTCGCAATAAAAAATAAACTTAAATATAATTTTTAAAAAATATTTTTGTATAGAGTATAAAAATTCAATTCAATTTTATCAATCCCAAAAAATCCCGGGACTTCGGGATTCGGGATTTCGTGTTTGGCATTTCTAGCTCTAACTGAACTTTTTCAAATTTTGACTACAAACAGTTGTACGCAAAAAGAAATTTCTTACAAAAATGGATTAGCTTTTACTTAAGAAACGTCTTACTTCTTTTGTAAACACATTAATATTCAGGGAAGAACGTTGATTTTTGTAAAAATTTAATTAAATGATCCCAAGATAAAAATTCCATAGTGTACATGTTTGGTCATTTCATGTTAATCCAATGAAATATCTCAAACAAATTTGTGCTCTAAACTGCTGAAAAAATAATGGCCCCTATTATGAGTTACATTCGATAAATGATTTTCGCTGGCTATCGAACATCGACTATCGAATGTTATTTTGGTATTATGAAAACAAATTTGCTTTCGACGGTATAAATAATTTAAAAAAAAAAATTGTTGAAAATTTAAGTTTTTGGTAATTTATTAGTTTTGGTGTGGAAATTCCACATTCTTTATTTATTTTTGGTTATTTTATGCAGGTCTGAAGTCGTCAGTAGTAAGCAGCAGTTGAAAAAGCTTGTTTCCCTTATGGAACAAAATCCTTTGTTGGCAAAAGGAATTTTTACAAAAGTTTAG
Organism: Pollenia amentaria; assembly: GCA_943735925.1. NCBI lineage: Eukaryota > Metazoa > Arthropoda > Insecta > Diptera > Polleniidae > Pollenia > Pollenia amentaria. Next base: position 211,056,508 of record OX031006.1, on the reverse strand, counting down.
GCTACAAAAAGTAGGATGAAATCTCGCAGGAGCTAAATTGTTTGGGACCACCCGTACCATAATTCCGTCGTAGTCATAATTTATATTAGTTTTATTTTTTAAATTTGTTAACAGAAATTTCTTATTTAAAGTGACAGCTGATAGAAAATGTACTACTGTGAATAAACTAAATCACAATAGTACTTCTTTATCGAATGTGTGCCATAATACCAAATGCAAATTCGTTCGATAAACAAATTCGACTGCTGTCGAAAATCGAATTAAGTTCATGATAGGCACCAATAATTCTGAAATTTTAGCTTTTCTTAAACTTTAAGAAATAAACTGGTTTTAATTTCTTTTTAATGAAACATAGAAATAAAATCGCTTGTATTTTACTTACATCAGGGATATTACAGGCCGCCTAAATTTGTTAAAATATTTCCAATTTTTTAAATTTTGTTTAAGATTAGTTCCTCAAATTTATGTAGCTTTTAATAAAATTTAATACTGTAAATAAATTGTTAGTAAAAATCTGAAAAAAATTTCAGCATTTAGTAAAATAATTTTTAGCATTTTCTGGCCTTGTCTAGTGCAAGATTTAGCTGTAAACAATTTTAAAATCTGGTCACACTGATAAGTATGGAAACAGTTCCTTGGAGTTATCTTAATGACTTCAGGTGAAGTATACAATATCTCACCGTGTAGATTAATTTGCTTGATTTGTAGCCTTAATTTACTTCAGTAAGCGGTTGGGCTCCACATTAGACCATTTGGGACGCGGTGCTTATGGCTTTTATATAATAATAATAATGTTAGTATAAAAATTCCAAAATGTTTAGTAGTGGCATTCAGGTGCGAACTTCGTAATTTCATTTAGTAGTGTGCCGGTGTTGTTTTCTTGTTTGTTGGTAAGGACGAGAATGCGGAACTTTTTCCAGTCAAATTTTAAATATCGTGTGGCACCAAATTTAAAACTGGATATTCGTATTCTTATTCGACGAATATTGCCGCTGATATTCGTATTCGCAAATATTAAAAATTGATATTCGTAACATCACTATTACATACCACAATTGTATGCGTCTTCAAAAAAGGTCAAGAAAGTATCAAAAGCATAGAGCGCGTGGTGTGGACCTTCAGCTAAGGAATTAAGAGAAACAATTTTTTTATTCAGTTTTGATGTTATGTTCTCCTCTCAAATGTGTTACTTAATTTAGTTGTAATGCAAAAAATAAGCATTGAAAGTTAAATTGTTTTTCCAAAAAAACTCTAAAAAATGTATAGGCGTATCGACAGTAAAATATCGCCGTTACCGATATATCGGCAAGCCAGAAGTATCGCCGATATATCGGTATAGGTATTCGTTATATCCCTGGTTAAAATGTCCGCTGAATTTAAATAACAACTTCAATATTTGTAGTGCGAAAATGTAAATGCATAATGTTAAATAACATAATCAATGTAGTAGACTTTAAATACAAATAATAAAAGCTCAAGAATTTGGGGTTAATTGGTTAACTAACTGCCCGTTTAACTTATCGGTTAATTTGACGTTGACTATTTTCGATTAACGATTAAACCGTTTAATTTCAGTCTATTAACCGATTAAGCGATGTAGCGTATATAATTTAATAATGTTATCTAATATAATAAGGATTTTTCCAAGCCAAGTTTTATCAAAACTAAATAAATGAATCGCTTAATTACTAAACATTTAAGCCAAATTATTGGTCTAAAGGATTATTTTATAAGATCTCCTTAAACTATTGGAATAACTAATACAATAATCATACAGTCTATTTTTAAATTAATACATATTATGTATTAGTATACGGTCGTGTTTGCTTGTCGCTCTGTAAAAGTTATAAATTTAAACTGTTTTAGTACACATAAAATTATCATTAACCATTTAAAATATCAACAATTTTTAATATTAATAAACTGTGTAATAAGTGTTTATATGTGCTGTATAACGAGTCTATCATAAACAAACATAAACTTTCTTCAGTTTGCATTTTATTATTTTGCATTTTATTATTACCTTGTTTTTGTAAAAGCATTTTTGTTGTTCGTACAAAGAATAAATAAGTAATATCTTATACTACTGTGATAACATCTGATTGAACTCACCATCACTACATATTATTACAACCTCATTGGTTTGTGAATTTGATACTTTCGTCGTAGCGCCATCTGTTGGAAAGTAGCTGTTATTTTAACCAAGTCAACATTTAATAATCAGTTTTCATCAAACTCAAATTTAAGAATAATTTGTGTTACTATGGACTGCCTTAATCCTAACTGCAGCATCGCTGGTAACGAACGCATGATATCTTGTTGGTTATGCCTAAAATGTTGTCATTTGAAATGTAGTGGAGGACTTAAAGCACGTGATTCTGATGCCCTTGCTGACCCGGTGAAATGCATGCAGTGGAGTTGTTTCCGCTGTAAGATGATAAACGTAGAGTTCTACAAATTTTTCAAAAGTTTTAAAGATGAGTTTGACCAGCTTAATAAAGAATTCTCTCTGGTACAAAACAAGCTAATGAAATTTGGTGAGTTATTTACAAACTTTCCTAATTTGGATAAATTTGCAAGCTCGCAACACCTGTCTTCTCCCAAAAGGAAGAAGTCTGATTATAAGTCTCCTGCAGTACCTTATATCTCACATTCTTCAACTTCTCTTAACTTAACTGATGACAATCCTCCTGCAACCCCTTTGGCTCTACACTCTAACTCTAACACTCTAGCACATGTTTCGTTAAATTTAACACCTACTGTAACCAATAAGGAAACTCTACCTAATTCGATTTTATCAACGTCCACTGTCCCAACAAAGGTTTCAGATACGAATACAATATCATATTTATCTGTACAAGAAGCAGAACAGCTGGTCATTGGAGTTAGCCAACAGCAACAACATTCTACTATGAATCTTCCTTCAATTAACAATAGTCTTCCTAATAATATCACTGGTAACCCGGTTCAACTTAAAGTTATTGGCCCAAAAAAAAGACAATATTTGCTGCTCGTTTTGCTTCGGATACAACGTCAGACGCAATAAAACAATATGTTAACTTTAAACTTGGTAAAGAAATTGATATAAGTGTTTTCAAATTCAAGTATTCTGAAAGAAGAAGCAAATCATCTTTTAAAATTATTGTTCCAGAAGAAAATTTTAATACCATTGTCAATGCAAATTTTTGGCCTCCTAACGCTATTATACACGAATATGAATATAGAAATGCTTTTCGTTCTGATATTGCTTACTTACCTTCTCATGATAATATTCCAAAAAACTAAATAATTTGCAGACTGAAAACTTAATAAGTGTTGGGTACCAAAACGTGCGTGGCCTTAACACAAAATTATCCACCCTTTATGCCAATAGCTTTGGGTTTCCCTTTCATATAATTGTTTTTACGGAAACCTGGTTAAATAACAGAAAAAATATATACAATTATGAAATTTTATGCCCGAGATACCAGATTTTTAGATTTGATAGGATACATAAATCTGGTGGCGGTGTTCTTATCGCAGTGCTTGATTATTTTCCTTGTGAATATATAAACCTTACATCTAGTGATGATACTGAATTTGTTGCCGTTAAAATTAAGCTGTATTCGACTTATCTTTACATTTCCTGTTCCTATATACCTCCAAACTCGCCAGCTGAAATTTACAATAACCACATTTCTGCAATTAAACTTGTTCTTGGTCAGTCTAAACCTTCTGATTTGTTTATTGCCCTTGGTGACTTCAACCTTCCAAACATAGTATGGAGTAATCCTGTAGAAATAAACTATTTAATTCCATTACAATTAAATGAATTTATTCAGTCACTGCTGTCATGTGGGCTTTCTCAGATAAACTACGTCTCCAACGCATTTGGGAAACTTCTTGATCTTGCTTTTGTTAACCAGCCATCAGACATACATGTGAGGAACACGCTACCTATTTCTCAACCTGAAGATTGTTACCATCCTACAATACAGCTAGATATTTGCCTTTCTACAAAAATCTTTCCCCAGGAATTAAGAGAAAATTTAAATAATTTGGTATTCTGTTTCTCCCGTACGGACTACACAAAATTTAATAGTTTATTATCGAAAGTCGATTGGGATACACTTATTTCAGGAGATAATCTGGATAATGTCGTATCAAATTTGTATGCTGTATTGCATCACTGCATGTTGGAAGCTGTTCCCAAACAAATTATTCGCAGTAATAAAGGCCCTCCCTGGAATAATCGTTATTTATCTAAATTGAAAAATAGAAAAACCAAACTTTTTAAAAGATATAGGCTATCCGGCTCATCTGTTGATTTCACGAATTATTGCATTATACGATCTAATTACAACACGGCTAGCCAACTAGCGTATAAAAGCTATTTAAATCGAATGAAAATTAAAATGAAAACCAACCCCAGATCGTTCTACAATTTTATCAACAGTAAGCGTCGTGCAAGTGCGTATCCTAATTATTTGAAATTTGGATCTCGGAGTGCTGAAGATGATGTTTCTATTAGCAACTTATTTGCTGATTTTTTTGCAACCACGTATTCAAAAAAGTCATTTGATAGTCAAACTTCTTATCCCTATAGCATACCTCATTCTACAGGTATCAACTTTTCATTTATTGACACTGAAACAGTACTATTAAATTTAAAGTCTCTGCGGTGTTCTCTTAATCCTGGCCCGGATGGTGTACCTAATTGTATTTTAAAAAATTGTGCAGAATCCTTATATGTTCCTCTTACAATTATCTTCAATAAATCTATTGAACTTGGTTACTTACCACCTGAATGGAAAAAATCTTATATTACTCCGTTGTTTAAAAGTGGAAGTAAACTGGAAATATCGAATTATAGAGGAATTGCAAAGCTGAATGCGATTCCCAAACTTTTAGAAAAAATATTAACTGATAGTTTATATCATCAAATCTCTTCCCTTTTATCACCTTGTCAACATGGTTTCAGGAAATCACGTTCCACTGCTACTAACATTTTACAATTAACAACTATTGTAAATGAAGGTTTTGTTAATAATAAACAAACAGACGTTATTTACACGGATTTTAGCAAAGCATTTGATAAAGTTAACCACGATATTTTACTTTACAAGTTATCACGTATGGGATTTAGCAACAACGCAATACAATGGCTTAAATCATATCTTTTAGATAGAACCCAACAAGTAAAATTTAAAAATGCTACATCAAAATTCATCGATGTTCTCTCGGGTGTGCCTCAAGGAAGTCATCTTGGTCCTGTTTTATTTACATTATTTATTAATGATCTGCCATCGGTTGTTCAGCACTCTAACATACTCATGTATGCTGATGATGTTAAAATTTTTCATTCTTTTAACGATATTATTGATCAATCTATTTTGCGGTCTGACATTGAACTTTTCTCTCAATGGTGTAATTACAACTTATTGGATTTAAATATAAAAAAATGTAAACACATGTCATTTTTCCGCACATTTAAACTTGACACTAGCTATTTTCTAAATGGAACATTACTGGATAAAGTTCACACTATTGGTGATCTCGGTATTTTATTGGATCACAAACTAAAATACTGTGATCACATTTCATTAATGGTCAATAAAGCTAATGGAGTTCTTGGTTTTTTGAAACGTTGGTCAAAAGAATTTTCTGATCCATATGTAACTAAACACTTATATACGTCTCTGGTTCGCCCTATCCTGGAATATGGATCAATTGTGTGGGATCCATACTTTAATATATATATCAACAGCATTGAATCTGTACAGAAACAGTTCCTTTTATTTTGTTTAAGAGGTCTTGGATGGAATTCGCTTGCACTACCTTCATATGAAAGCAGACTTGGTCTTATTAAGTTACCGACGTTAAAAAGCCGAAGAACAATGCTTAGTATTTCGTTTTTAATGGGTCTAATACGCGGTGATGTCGATTCCGGTTACTTGTTAAGCAAAATTAACTTTAATGTTCCAGTGAGACCTACACGAAATTTTCAGCCGTTAAATTTAACGTATTACCGTTCTGTGTACGCTAACAACGACTCCTTTCGTCAAATTTGCTTGAAATTTAATAATCTATATAACCTAATTGACTTTTCTGATAGTAATGATGCCTTAAAAAGAAAAATTATTGTTTATTTAAATTCAAATTAGTTAATATCATTATTCTATATCTATTATATGTACTATAATTTAAGCACTTATGTCTGTAAGGATTTTTAATCTATAGACTGGAAAATTAAATAAAAATAAAAAAAAAAATTAATTAAGAAATATGTATTACATATTTAATGTGTGTGAAGTTAGCTCCGTCAGTTAGCTTTGTTTTGTTGACTATGCACTAGGGTATTCATTTAATCGGGCTTTTGATTTAATCGGTTAATCGCTCGATTAATTAACCAATGTTTTGGTTTATTCGGTTAATAATCGGTTCATTTTGTACTTGATCGGTTAACCGATTAATAAAGTTTTTTTATAAATTATGTAATTTCAATATATAAAAATGCATAAATTATTTATTATTTGAAGTTTATTTTAAAAAAAAACAATAACATAACAATTCTTGAACTAACACGAGCAAACAAAAAATAATTCATAAATATGTAATACATGTTTTTTAATTATTACACAACTATTATGTAGTAATTTAAAAATCAACTAATAATTTTATTAGTTGTTTCAATAGTTTAAGGAGACCTTAAAAATAATCATCTAGAAAAATTTTTACGATTTAAGCGCTTCTATTCTTTAGTTTTGATAAATCTTGACTTGGAAAAAATTCTTTCACTAATCGTTGATGTTGGAGAAATCGAACGCAATCCATAATAAATAAAATCTATTTTCTCAGTCCTTTTCCTGGATTTCTCTAAACGTATAAAATCTTCCATTATGTCATTAATGTCCTGTTTTAATTTTTTAAAATTTTCAACTCTTTTAATTGTCTCGGTTAATTCTGTTAAAAGATTGATATGAGAAGAAACAAATAACTAAACACATACATACATATGGGAAGTTCCAGCGAAAAGCCTCCTTTTTGTAACGAAACGCCAGAAGTAATTTAAATAGTTTATCAAAAATTGTATATGTATAATTTACTTTTTTATATGTTGTGTAAAGCGCAACTATCTCTACATTAAGTTACAAAAGGGATAACATTTGAACAACATGGTCCTAAAATACAAGATTATTTGTTTTCTGGCGTTACATTACAAAAAGTACACTTTTCGCTGGAAATTCCGATATGTACCTTAAACGAGAAAAGATTTTTAAAGTTGATAACTTGGAAAATAAATCCTTATAAGTCAAAAGCTCATTAAAAAAGGGTTTATTGCAGGATTTGTAATGCAAGTCAAAATCCACTTCGGTTTTTTTAAACGTCACGCCGGCGCATATTTTTGCTTATATCTTCAAATCCTAAGGGTTGATTGTTATAAATTTTTTTCTGAATATAGTGCTGCTTTATTACTTTGTTAATATAAAAAACCTTTTACAAATTTGACTTCTTCATTTGATTTTTGTACATTTTGTCGTACAAATATCACGTCATGTCACAATGGAAATGCCCATATAAAAAGTACGTGAAACAAAAGGCTGTTGACAGCAAAGACTTATTTAAAATGAAGATCTCTTCTTTGTTTGTATGAAAAAATATTTTCTAAACGCATACCTTTTGCATATGAGACGAAACATATAATTAAAAACGCAAAAAATTAAAAATTTTGTTACGTCGGTTAATCGGTTAATCGACTGAAATTAATCGGTTTAATCGTTAATCGAAAATAGCCAATTTTAAATTAACCGATCAGGTAATCGGGTAGTAATTAATCGGTTAACCGATTAACGGTTAACCGAATGAATACCCTACTATGCACACAAGCAACTTGTACACAAGCAACTTGTGTTAACATTGTTCTCACTCAAAGACTGTTAAGACAACAGAATGGATGTTTTTTGCCCAAAATAAATAAATAATTTCAGACAAAAAAAAAATTAAAAATGGTCATTCAGAATAATTAATAAAACATATATTTTTTATTTAAAGAATTGCAGTTAAGTTACCACCAAGATAGCAAAACTGGTTTACGTCTTGGAGAATAATATTTTGAATGGAGAACGGTGTGCTGCACGAAGCGTTGATTCTCATTACCTTTGTTTTTAGTATATTTATTCTAAGGCCTGAATTTAAGGCTTCTATTTCGACCTTTTTTAAAATTTCCACCATATCCGAGTGATTTTGTTTGAGTAGGAAAGACGACCGTTTAAACCCCTCTACCGTTACGCGTTGCGTTCCTCATAACCATATCCAGAACTACGTTGAAGAGTAAAGGTGATAATATACAACCCTGCCCAGGGACCGAAAATAGCAGTTATTTTGAAATTTTAAAACAAAAAAAGCATATAGGAGTTAATGCTGGAAAACTGATTCAAGTATAACATATTGATCCTTATGAACTTTTCTATGATAAAATATTATGATTTTTAAAGTTTTGATTTTTATTTTTTCGATCAAAAATTACAGTTATTTTTCGATTTTTATTTTTTCGGACAAAAGTAACAGTTATTTTTTGATTTTTATTTATTTTTTTTGAACAAAAATAACAGTTATTTTTTGATTTTTATTTTTTCGATCAAAAATAACAGTTATTTTATGATTTTTATTTTTTTGAACAAAAATAACAATTATTTTTTGATTTTTATTTTTTCGAGCAAAAATAAAAATTGTTCTTTAAAGAAATGTACGTGTTATAATTATTGAGTTGTCTTTAAATATTTATTTAAATGTGTGATCATCATTGGGACATCTTATGCGCATCAAAATAAATACTTAAAGTCAACTCAATAATTACAGCACGTAAATTTCTTTAAAGAATAATTTTTATTTTTGCTCGAAAAAATAAAAATCAAAAAATAATTGTTATTTTTGATCGAAAAAATAAAAATCAAAAAATAACTGTTATCATCAGACTTTTATGAAAAAAGGAATAACTGTTACGGTCCCTGACCCTGCCTAACACCTGCTGTAAATTTACTGTATCACTTACAAAGATCTCATGAATTATCCGACAGTTTGCATTTCTATATAACTCTTGAATGATATTGATTATCTTCTAAGGTACACCCTTACAGGCAAGAGCATTCCAAATGGCAGAGTGGCAAAGTGTGTCAAAAGCCTTTGCAAAATTCATAAATACTGGGTAGAGAGGCGATCTGTAATCTACAGATTTTTCGATGATGATTCGAAGGCTATTGATATGATCTATGCATGATTTTCGTGCTCTGAATCCCGCCTGTTCGCAGCTGAGTTTATGATTGAAGGAGTCAGATAAACGATTGTGGACGACGTTGGCTATGACTTGTTGATCATACTTAGAAGTGTTATGCCTCTCCGGTTTTTACATTCGGTGAGAACACCCTTTTTGGTATGTTGATAATCATATATTCTTTCAAATCTTCACAGAGTTCATTCCAATCCCATAAGTTCTGCACAATTTTTCGAATCAAAAGGTCAGGGTTGATGTTGTCAGATCCTGGGGCCTTGTACTGCTTGAAGCTAAGAATAACGTTCGCTATTTCAGCAGTTGCGGGAGCGGCTGTTGTTATGTCGTCACGTTCGGTGTGGCTGCTGGAGAAGCATAATGGTTCTGTAGGACCATTATCCGCCGACAGCATACCAGAGTAATGTTGTACCCAGATACTGAGTTGTGCTGATTTCGGGGTTATAAGGTATCAATTGTGGTTTTTCAAAGGTTTAGATTATAGGGATTTTAGGTTTGAAAGTTTCCTGGTGATTTTGTACAGGTCGCGACTTCTGTTAGTTTCAACTGCTGATTGAGCTTCTGCAGCAAGCCCCTCTATCCATCGACGTTTGTCATTCCGAGCACTACGTTTAACTACTTTGTCGGTTAAATTATAATTGTAGAACAGGATAGAGTTTTAGATAGAGTTGTGAAGTAAAAGCTTGCAATCGAGACATAGGAAAGAAGTTCTTTCCAATTAATTTGAATGGATTTTAGTTTAATTTGAGTTCATTTTGTCTCTTTATGGCATTTCCACGTTAAGCGTCGATTTAGATGTATACCAAAATATTTTCCATGCGAGTGTTGAGGGTTTTAATAGTTTTAATTGATCTGCATCTTCCAATATTTTCAGCACATTTCAAGTTGAAATGTATGATTCTGTAGGGTTTCATGACGGGCTTCGTTTACGCTTTGAAGGCCTGACCCAAATACGCTTCCTTGTAGGACTCCAGCGTTAATTAGCTGAGGAGGGGGTTAAAACGCTGATTTTTTTATGATACATTTTCGACCGACAAAGTAACTTTCAAAAAGCTTATGTATGTGTTCACAGGTAAGTTTAGCTTCAATTTATGTATCAAGTCTTTCTGCCAGACTTTAACAAGACCTTGGGAAACGTCAATGAAGGGTGCAGAGCAATATTTTCTTATGACGTTTTATAGTCCATGCGTTTGTTCAATTGTGCTGTGTTTTTTTCTAAATCCAAAATTGATGATTTTCTACACATACAACTATTCTTATTTTTTTGCATTAGGGTTAGTTTTGTGACTTATAGTTTCTCAAAAAGCTATGCAACATATAAAATGCAAACTGCTTCTCGTTTGGAATTTCTCATAGTCCTTATCGAGACTGACAAAGTCTATTTGGGTTCGGATTTTATGGCCTCATGAATATTTTGGCTAAAACTTGATTTATTCGAAGAAAATACATTTTATCTCACGCCATTATCGCAGAAACCTATTGAAATTTTGTGTTCCTGTTCTCAAGTTGTTATTTTGGGCAAAATATTAGTCCAGCTCATAAAAAGAAATCCCAGACCAAGAGAAAAAACCTGAAAACGGATTTGAATTAAGCGCGCTAAAATCTTTATAATCCACATATTTTTATTTAAGGGCGATTATTGCTACATATCAATTGCAAGTATCAATTATTTATCTCTGTAATTTTTTACAAAAAACGTGTAAATTCACATCATTATATAAAAAGTTCAATTAAGGTATACGTAGTTTCCTGATCCAGTCATCAAATTATTATTTTTTGCCATTTATTATTTCTTATGGTTTTTTAACAATAACGTGCCTTAGCTGTTATCGTTAACAGCTAAGGTACGAGCTATATGTTTTCATTTGTCCCTCAAGTTGTGCTGAAAAAGGTCAACAAAAAAAAGAAAGACAAAAACATGAAAAAGAAAACAAAAATGTACTTTGGATTTCAAGAAGAATTCTTCACCAAAAGTACGAAAAACAGAAGTAAGGATGAACATGTATATCAATTTAAATAGGTAATCATTCATTCAAAGCAAATTTAGATATACCAGGGTAAAATACCATTTGGTTTAAAGATTGATGTTTGACTATTGACGTCATCCGTTGTCAATGGCGGTGAGTGTTAAACGGCAAACCCCTCTGAAGAGATTGTTTGGTTACAATCGAAACTAGTCAGGGCAACCTATCCGTGCAAACCTGAATTCAATTCCCAGCTCAGTCAAGTATGAAAAATTACCAATATATTTTAATTCATTTCATGTTGTAAAAATTCCTTACTTCACAAAAATAATTTAATTAAAATTTAATGCAATGAACTTAAGCCTGATTAAAATATCGAAATTACCAATTCAATAAAATAGCCACAATACTAATTAATTTGGAAACCTTTAAGCATAAAAACAATTACTTTAAAGTAGCTTAAAGGCGATTAAAATTCTCATCAATAAAATTATTTTTTAACAAAATTGGACGAATCTGTCTCAAGTTATAAAACTCAACCCCTTTTTTAACAAAAATTATTTTTCATTTATATTCCACATTGTATTACAATAACTAACAATTTGAAAAACATTTGAAAAACGCCGTGTGAATGCAAGTTGAGAATTTTTTTTTTTTTTTTTTCATTATTTATTTATTGAATCTTCATATATTAAATATGAACTAACAATAATTAATCAAATCTTATACTAATACTTTATTTTTGTCCTGCCAATGCTAGACGAAAATTTTTCTCCTCACTGTTTCTGTTCACATATGTAGATGTTTAGCGGTCTTCCCTTCGGATGAGTCCTGCGGTATCTCTTCTCCTTAATCTAGAGTGTCCACTGTCATTTAAAATATTTCGAGCAAGTGGATTTGGGTGCGACTCAAGCCTTTTTAAATATTTTGCTGCGTACTTCGTTATAATAGTTTTTACTAATGGCACATTGAGATCCTTGTGAATATTAGAGTTTTTAACATACCAGGGAGCGGCTGTGATTATTCGAAGAAGTTTATTTTGGCGCCTTTGAATTTTTTCGATATTTGAGGCCAAGTTGAGAATAAATAAATTTCTAAGTTTGGAAATAATTCCGCCCCTTTTTCTTTACAATTCTATGTTTTTCAAGGTATTTTCAAACCATTTTCTGTCGTTTGAGAAAGAGCTTGATTACAAACTCAAATTTTCATTTTGAAATCAATCCTCCGTATTTGTTGGGTTACCATCAATTTGTGAAGAAACCCTATCATTTTATTCTGTAATTTTTTTTTTTTTTTTTTTTTGGAGTTTGTATTAACTTTTGGAAAATACTGTACGTGTCAATGCTTAACAAACAAAATTAAAACTGCGTATAAAGATTTTATTTCCATTTGCATTTAATTAATTTTAAATACATACTTATTTGAGAAAAAAAAATATTTTTTAATTCGCAACAAATGAACATTTTTATTTTTTTTATTTATTTAATATGATTTAAAAACATTTAAAAAGATCATTTAATTTTACAAATATAATTTATCAAAAAAAAAAAAATTAATGCATTAAAAAAATTCAAAAATTAAGTTCCATGAAAAGCCGACTTAACAAAAAATGTTTAATGTCAAGTTAATTGTGTTCTTTTTTTATTTAATCGCTTTAATAAACCCCATTTTTAATCTTTAATAAACATCAAACTTCAAAATCGTGCTTCATATTAAAATAATGTGTTAAATTTAACCTTTACAAAATATTTTATAACGCAAATAAATTCGCACTTATTGTTGTAAGTAACAAAGTAAAGTAACATTAACTATGCAAATTTAGACAATTCTATGTTTAATTTTTAGTGTTTCTTTCTTTATTAAAATCATAAAATTTCTTTCTTTATTAAAATCATAAAATTTCTATGTTTATAGAAATTCTTAAAAAGCAAAAAAAAAATTATGTAAAAAGATATTACAACAACACTTTCAATAAAACTGATTTAGATGGCTGTCAGTACATCCCATCGCTTCTTTCTCTCTTAATTTGAAGTTATTTTAGACGTTTAAAAATATGAAGATCTTATTTATTTCTGAAGAAACATGAAACTTTAATTTGTTATATATTTTGTTATAAATTTTATTTAATAATACAAATGTATATAGTTAAAGTGGGTGAATTGAGAAGTCAATTTTATGCATATCTTTATACTAATAATAAAACTTTATACTATTGTACTATTATACTATTATACTATTATACTATTATACTATTATACTATTATACTATTATACTATTATACTATTATACTATTATACTATTATACTATTATACTATTATACTATTATACTATTATACTATTATACTATTATACTATTATACTATTATACTATTATACTATTATACTATTATACTATTATACTATTATACTATTATACTATTATACTATTATACTATTATACTATTATACTATTATACTATTATACTATTATACTATTATACTATTATACTATTATACTATTATACTATTATACTATTATACTATTATACTATTATACTATTATACTATTATACTATTATACTATTATACTATTATACTATTATACTATTATACTATTATACTATTATACTATTATACTATTATACTATTATACTATTATACTATTATACTATTATACTATTATACTATTATACTATTATACTATTATACTATTATACTATTATACTATTATACTATTATACTATTATACTATTATACTATTATACTATTATACTATTATACTATTATACTATTATACTATTATACTATTATACTATTATACTATTATACTATTATACTATTATACTATTATACTATTATACTATTATACTATTATACTATTATACTATTATACTATTATACTATTATACTATTATACTATTATACTATTATACTATTATACTATTATACTATTATACTATTATACTATTATACTATTATACTATTATACTATTATACTATTATACTATTATACTATTATACTATTATACTATTATACTATTATACTATTATAATATTATACTATTATACTATTATACTATTATACTATTATACTATTATACTATTATACTATTATACTATTATACTATTATACTATTATACTATTATACTATTATACTATTATACTATTATACTATTATACTATTATACTATTATACAATTACATATACTATTATACAATTACATATACTATTATACAATTATACTGTTATACATCTTATGCCGTGCTTTAATATGGAAGAGTTTATTGTATTTCATTCAATTCTAATTTGTCCCACCTATTTGCACTATATTTATGATACAAATCTTGCTAAAGCATGTTTTTTCCTTTTTTTTTTTTTGTTTCACGGTACATGGTTTTACACTTACACTTTTTTATGCATAAAGAAAAGATACTCTAACGTCATTTTCAAATTTATGGCCGAAAAATATAACAAAATCATAAAATATTTTATTTTTTATTAATAAATTTTAACTAACGACCACAAAAAAAAAGGAAAAACAAAGAAACCAAAAAAATATAAAAACTAGTGCAGAAGCCATAAAAAAATTCAAGTAACATGGACTATTTCTACAAAAATTTTTTTCTGTGAATTTCTCCTGGAAAGAACGAGGATTTTATTATGCAAATTAATTCAATTTAAAAAAAATTTCATTGAAAGAAGAAGCACGTAAAATAAACCATTTTACTCCTTTTCAAATGGGCACTATAACTTTGAAAGGCATGGACACATTTACTTTCGTTTCTAATGGAATATCTTCTCTGTAGAATTTGACCTTAAAAAATGATATGGCAAAGCACAAAAAGCGAAGGAACTGGAAAAAATTATTTAATACGAAACTGTCAAATGGTGTTTTATGTACAAAAGAGTGATGAAAAAAGCCCCATTATGGATCCTCTCTCAATGTCATAATAATCATATTGTAGTTAAATGAAATCTTTCAATTCGTTTATTCACTATTTTAAGTTTATTTGATGTAACTGTGAAGGAAGATGATAGAAAAAAAATTATCAATTTAATTTTCTGTAAAATTTTATATTATTTCTGTAGATATCCTGAGCACTTTAATCTATTTGATAAAGGGTATTGTAACAAAAAAAATTAAAAACCTAAATGTATTTATTTGAATTAAAATTTTTAACTCAAAACTGAATTTTTCGAACAAGAGAAAGAATTTACAAAGGTAAATATGCTAGTTCTCAATCGAAATTTTTGTGGTAGTTTTAAAAAAGTTCGACGAGCATTATACTGCTAAAATCTTATATACAAATACTTATCGCCCACCAATATTTATGAAACATATAGGATTTAAAAGCTATTTTTTCGCATTTCTTAGCATAACATTTTTTTTGTTTTTTACTTGCCAACATACATGTATAAACGTTCAAATTTCTCTGTAGGAAAAAAAACAAGTGAGGGGTATAGAAACAAAGAATGCAGTCTCCACTTTTTTTCATAAGCTGATGTAACTTTGCATATACACGACAAGTTTTTTCATCTGACTTGTCAAATTTCTCACTGCAAAATACATACATGTCGTGTCAAATGCAAAGTCATCTGGTAAATTTTCAATTAGTGTGAACTCTTAGGGTGAACTCTTTTACGGCGGAAATAATAATTTTTGTGACGGCAGCACGCTTTTTTGAAAACGATAACTACTTTGGTTTCTGCAAAAACTATGCGAAAATAAACAGAGTATTATTAACTTTCTGTAAAACAACCATTTTGACAGACATGCACAATTACATGTGACTTGAAAAGTTAACAAGTCAGATGTAAAAAACATGTCGTGTACATGTATCTTTATATTGAAATACAATTGCATTTGCTGAATGTGTGATGTGGCAATACCAATAAAGCGTTTATCGAGCTTTAATCCATAGACCAACTGATATTTACTAAAATGCTAATATTTCCGCATTTTTTTTTTCGTAAAATTTCACATTTTGAATTTTATTTTTTTTTTAAGGAAAAAAGCTAATTAAAAAAATAACATTTAATCACAAATATTAAATCATGAATATTATATTAAATTTCAATTGCGTTACAAGGGGCAATTCACATTTTTATTTTACTGTATACCCCTAGGGCAAAGAGAGCTAACACCAAATTTGTCACGAGGCAGTTATAAAGTGGTAGGGACCGGTTATAGTTCTAACACTATGTAGGGGACTTGTCACTTTAACATGACGATGTCCTAGGAGGGGGTTCGTTGACACGTTTTTGACACTTTGTAACAGGACACTGAAATAACTTAAATGGATACATTCAATTACTGTTAAATTAAGGCCTGTTGCAGATATTGTCTCGAGTGAACCATATTAATGTGATTGATTCCACTTCATATAAAATAAAAGAACTATATAGAATCAGCCATTATCTATACCAAATGCTGTCACATGACTATTTTTGGTGCAATTGTCTTTCTTCTGGAGTAACGGCACTTTAAAAATGTTATCACCAGTTAAGTGATATGTCTTCTTTTCACCTGTCACAATTCGTTCCTTTTTATTATAGTTTGTGTTCACTAGTTCCGGGATAAGTTCGTTACGATCAAATGGACCAACTGTCCCGCAGGAATTTGATATTTCCACATCAATAACAGTTTACTTTACAAATTTCTTATTTTAGGCGAAGAATTAAGACCAAAAATTCATCTGGACATTGACCAAGACCAAGCAACTGTATGCATATTAAACTTCTTTTTTTATATAAACGAAAAACAAAAAACTTTTTTACTTCATTCTATTCCTGTATAGGATGAAATAAAATTTTAAGGTCGATAAAGTATCATCAACATGAAAAAAAGCGAGTAGAAAAGTAAAATTGGGTCATATTGACCAAAGGAATGCAGAAGGATTAACCCTAGATGGTAACTGTTCGTTGAATCGACGAAGCTCATTTACATTTTATCATATAACTTTTGTATGTGTATTTTGTAAGCTGATGACGAAAGCTTTAAAAAAATATTAAATTTTAAAACATAAAAATGAGTAAAAATTTGTATCATATTTTGAAAGATAAGAAAATCTTCTATACATTTTATGCTTTATTAAGTTTTTTTTTTTTGTTGATTTTTTTACTTTAAAAATCGTTACGCTAGATTTTTTTTTTTTTTTTTAAAGTTCGTCGATTCGACGAAGATTAACTTTAAGGTACTAAAATTAAGAGTTACCTTTCAGGGTTAAAAAAGAAAGTGTTTCTAAGAAGCTTAAAATCAGTACAGATGGATTTGGTTCAAACTTGGATTCAATGCGAACTTGCTTTATATCTTCTTTTAATTGGTTTGCACCACATAGCAAAACGTCATTTTACCATGCAAATAGCTATGAAGATATATAGGTTTTTGTAAATTATTAAAGAAACTACAAAAATGGATATAGCTACACCTCAAATGCTTTTTGTTGTTCTCTTAAAGTGTGTTCGTTGTTATTTTGTACTTGCAAACATACGTGTATAAAAGTTCAATGGCCTCCGTTTAATATTTTCTATTACCATTCTCCTAAAATGTCTATTCGTATTACAATGTTTTTGATTTTATTGCGGAATAAAAGTACAATATGAAAAGCCATTTGTTATTTTTCTTCAAACTCAGTTGGACTTATTTGAAAAAAAAAATCGATGTCTTCCGATTTGGATGAAATTTGCACGAAGGTTAGTCCTATTGGAATAACACAAATTTTCAACAAGATCGGTTTGATAGTGTTAGCAAAATGTGTCCCAAACAAATTAGATAGCTATTTCTTCAAGCTTTCGAAAAAAAAATTTTTGTTTTTTTTTTAAATTTTTAAAATTTAAAACTTATTTTTTATTTTTTTGAAGCGAGTATTTTTTTTTTTTTTTTTTTTTTTTTGCTCAAAAGAAAGCTTAGGTCTTTTCCTTTAAGTTAGGTATGGTCGCTATTGGGGCGCGAGTGGATTATGTATAAAAAAAATAATTTCTAAGTCAAGACGAGGATTTTTAAATTTTTAGCGTGCATATGCTAAATTTTGAATTTTTTCCTATTTGTGTGTAAGTGTTTCTAAAATCTTAAAAATAAAACTTATGCTGAGAAACTAGACAAATTAACCTTTCCGACGGTATATAACATAACTAACTAGCATTTCATACCCTCGATACTGTAATACCCACAATGTGTTAATCCCAGGAATAAAATCACTTTTTTTCTATAGAGATGTTGACAAATAAATTTCTTTTATTTATTTGTAATAATAATTAAATTAATATAAAATAATAATAATGAAAACAAAAAGATAAATAATCTAAAAAATTTAATCTTAATCACATAAGATCCTTTAATAATTTTTTTTTTTTTTTTTAAATTAATTTTTTTTTTTTAATTTAAAACTTTTTTTGTATTTTTTTTAAGGGGGTACTTTTTTTTTGCTCAAAAGAAAGCTTAGGTCTTTTCCTTTAAGGTAGTTCTGGTAGCTTTTTGGGCCACGAGTGGGTATTGTGTCTTTAGCATATGTATATTTTTAGCATATGCACTCTTTTGAAAAAATAGCTATCTAATTTGTTTGGGACAAATTTTGCTAACACCAATAGATAATAAGTTACATGGATGAGAAAGAACACCTGTTTGGCCAAAATATCAAATTTTGACCCCCTTTAACTCAGAAACTTTTTGACCGATCTTGTTGAAAATTTGTGTTTAAACTACTATCCAATAGGACTAACCTTGGTGCATCCAAATCGGAAGACATCGATTTCAGAAGTTGGGTCACTTGGCATGAAATCCCTCTATATATATATATATATATGATGATGAAACTTGGTCGGATTCATCTACATTTATTGATCTTAGGACATAGCTGCTCTCGCTTTCAGCTTCACTACATACAGCTGAATGATTTGGATTATGCTATCCACCCCTTACTAAGCCACATGTTAAAATATATTTTTTTCTTGGCCCAGCTTGATCTACGTAAAACTTCCAGGCAAATCGTGGAATTTTGCTTTTGCTAGTACACCTGCATGGAGCTCTTATTTTGAGTGGACATTCACACCGTGAAATCTAAAAAGTACGTTCCAATCGTTTATATTATAATGCGTAGGATTATTTTTAACGATCCGATATCTCCTTGTGAGGTATTTCAACTTCTTCCATATAGCTGGAACTTTTTACCGGAATTTGAACAAATTTCCATAACTCACACAACTCCGTAATCGTGGCTTTATAAAATGTTGAGAGTCCAAATGACTGGTTATTGTACTGCTGTCGCAAAAATAACAAATGCTGGATTATGTCACTGTTTGTCGGAGGCTTAGTTTTGTTCAGCTGAACAGGAGAAAAATCTATTTTTAGTGTTCTCGTAAATTTATTTTTAAGTCTAATATTATAAATTTATTAATAGATTAATATGTTTTTAATTAAAAAATAAATTTTTAAAAACTTAAGTTTATTTCACAGCATCCAGGGTTTGAAAACGGATCTTTTGCTTACCACCAGGTTATTATAATTGAAAAATTAATAAATTTGATACCCATATTGCCTATATAAGGAAAAAAATAACGCGATTTTCGCGTTTTATGTGAATAATTACAAAAAAAAAATAAAAAATTAACATTATTCTAAAACCGATTCAATTTGAAAAGCAGAACATTTTTTCCACATACGTAAAATTTGTATAAAAACCCGAAACGAAAATATATATTTAGTTAAATATCTCAATTAGAAGGTCGCAAGTGGTCAAGTTTTATATACCATTCGATGCTCTCTTTTCGATGATACCAAATTTTATTTATGTCGTCTTGAAGCAAAGTACAGAAAAATTCGAAAAACTGATAAAATACCCACGGATCATAAAACATATCAAGCTTTATTTTCGGAGGGGTAACAAAATCCTTTTTTTAGGCGCTCTAATATATATTTATATGTACAAATAACGATTTGTTTTTACTGTTAATATCAGGATGTCGAAATTCGACCACCGGGCGATCGTAGTATCCTTTATTTAGCGTGTTGGAGCTCTCAACCAATATATCGAGCCCTTACCGCAAAAAAAGCTTAAGCGACAAAAACACAATTTTAATGGAGAATGTTTTTTTAATTATAGATATTTCATAAAAATTTTGTATGAAGGTTGACGCTTAAGCTAAAATTGTTTTTGTTATAAAATCGTAACCATTTTAGGAGATGATGCAAGTGTTGCCAGAAAATGCATTTATTAAAAAAAAACGTAAATTGAAAATAATGTCGCTTAAGTTTTTTTTGAGTTAAAAGCTCGATTTACGTTTATTCTATATTGATTAAAGAAGCATAATGACGTAATTAATATTGTGCTTTTTTTCTTTTTAAAATCTACAAAAATGAGACAACATTTTTTTAGCACCCTGTACTTATGTAGATAGCAGATGTATCTTTACTTTCTTGTACATTTTTCGTTGCCAACATTCAACATCATTGTTATTTTTTTGGACATGTGTTGTCATGTTACGTGTCGAAATCGGTTGACAAAAATAAAATCTGTTCTTAAATATAAATCTCAGTGCCATACAAAAAAAAATGCACTGAACAAATACTTTGCAAAAGGAAAGGGATGCCGCATAATTATTTGAAACTGACTATAATATTAAAACTACTAGAAGACATAAAAGTTATTTACTAATGCCATTAGATTTTTTTCTGTAAGTCCAAAAAAATTTGTAAGTATACCATTAGAAAAATCACATGAAAAATTATAGATTATTGAAGTATTTTTAATTTTTTGTTTTCTTAATGATTCTCTCTTGTCATTTCGAAATATTGGTCATTACATGAGTACCCTAAAGAATGAAATAGTCGAGAAAATAAAAAAAAACATGAAGTGTTACAATCAGCGTTGCCGTTGAAACTTTTCCAAAAGGTGCACAAAAACAAACAAAATAGAATTTATATCAGTTTAAGTTACCAGTTTATGAGTTGCTAAGCTGATGCCTCCGTCAGCTAGTGCTCTCAAAATTTAACTTGATATGTTGAATATAATAAAAGTTGCTTATGAAAAAGAAATAATTCCCAATATCTATTTGTTAAAATAGTTGAGTTAAATACATTCAATTTATAAAGTATTACTATCCAGTGTGACACAAAGAATTCTGACGAAGGCCGTAGCGGGCCAGAAAATGCATTACATTCTGCTGGTGTCTAAAAATTGTAAATTTTTCTGTACATAAATATACTTCATTGCTATCCAACGGAAAGCTAAGGTAAAATGTAACAAGAAATTACAATATAATAGTCTGGTAGTGTATAAAGTCATTCCTAAAAAAAATTTAAGGAATAGAGCTATTACAAAAAAGCTTTATAAAATACATAACTGAAATTTAATTCATAGAATAAATTCGAAAAATAAAAAAAATGTTGAATATAATAAAAGTTGCTTATGAAAAAGAAATAATTCCCTATATCTATTTGATATAATTTCCTTATATTAAGTTTTTGAATTAAGAAATACATACGCTGAAAATACAAAACAATACATCCGTACTAAAAATTAAGCCGAATCGGTGTCAATACTGATTTCCTTAAATCAGGTACAGAATATTTGATTCAAGTACGGATAATTCAAGTGCCCAATACTTAAAATTATCCGAAAACGTGATTGACTTTATTCAAATCATTTCTAAGTTGGTTTAATCCCGATTCGTACTTGAAATAATCCGAAAGTGAGATTTGTTTCTAACCTAAACACTAGGGTATTCATTTAACTGGGTTTTTTATTTAATCGGTTAATCGCTACGTTAATTAACCGAGATTTTGGTTTAATTGGTTAATAATCGGTTAATTTTGTTTTTGATCGGTTAATAATGTTTTTTTTTTATAAATTAAGTACTTCCAGTTAATAAAAATGCATAAATTATTTATTATTTGAAGTTAATTGGTAAATAAAAATCATAACATAACAAACAAAACGATTGTTGAATAAAAAATTCTTAGATATGTAATATGTGTAAATGTGATATAATTTTATTAGTTCTTTCAATAGTTTAAGAAGATCTTATAAAATAATCTTTTAGAAAAATAATTTAATTTAAATGTTTAAGATTAAAGCGATTCTTTTCTTTAGTTGTGTTAAAACTTGACTTGAAAAAAATTGTGGATGTTGGAGAAATCAAAAGCAATCCGTAATACAGAATACCTTATTTCTCAATCCTTTTCCTGAATTTCTCTTAACATATAAAATCTTCCACTATGCCGTTAGAGTCCTGTTTAATTTTTTTTTTTAATTTTGAACACTTCTAATTGTTTCGGTTTATTTTATTATAAGATTGATGTGAGAAGATACAAATAACTAAACACATACATTAAAAAGTACGTAAAACCAAACTCTGTTGACATCAAACACTAATTTTAAATGAAGATCACTGAACACCTTCTTTGTTTGTATAAAAAAATATTTTATAAATACATACCGTTTGTATATGAGATGGAAAAAATAATTAAAAACCGAGAAAATATGTTAGGTTAGGTTAGGTTAGAAAGGCTGGTGTGAAGCAAACTTCACACCCTCACCCAGAGACCAATATGGTCCATTGTGACGCCTTAATTAGTGAAAGAAAGAAGAAAAGAAGAGAAAGAAATCTAGTGTGAAAGAGTAGGAGAAGTAAATGGTGCAAGCACAGGAAAAGAAGATAGTTGAAGATAAGAAATCAGACAGAACAAGCAAAAACAACCCTACAAAACTGGAAAACTACCCTACATGTTTCCAGTCCCCAGCATGTTTCCAGTGATCCACTGTCTCCAACTCCTCTGGCTCCTCACACAGCCTACATATATCCGATAAGCCAGACCCCATTCTCACCGCCATTCTGCCTATCATACAGTGGCCCGTGATAATACCTACCATGGTCCTGACGCAGACCCTACTCTTACCCAGCAGCGCGCCCGAATTTGACCTACTAAGCATCGGCCACAGCGTGCGCGATACTCGGCAGTCCGTTCGACCCCGCCAAGCCCGATAAGTTCCGCTCAGAGTCCATTCCCTAATTCTCCCAAAGTAGAAGCCCATTGGAGGCCTGACCACTTGCAAACCGTCAGGATCGTCCATTTCCGAGCCCAGTCTTGCCAACTCATCAGCTATCTCGTTGCCGGTCATGTTGAAGTGACGCGGTACCCAGCAGAGCCTCACAACATAATTTCCTAAAATTCCTCCTAGAGCCCTCCTGCAATCGTCCACTAGCCTGGAGTTCACATAACAGCCTATCAAGGCCCTTAGAGCCAAAAAAAATATGTTATAATACTACAAAAAATTAAAAATTTGGTTGCATCGGTTAATCGACTGAAATTAACCGGTTTAATCGTTAATCGAAAATCGCCAATTTTAAATTAACCGGTCAGTTTATCGTGTAGTAATTAATCTGTTAACCGATTAACGGTTAACTGAATGAATACCCTTCTAAACACACTAACCACAGAGATAGAAAAAATATTATTTTTGCATATGACAAACTGTCATTAAATTGGGTCCTTGGGATTGACTCAAGTCAAAGTGAGAAAATTTTATTATTTACAGACCCGTTAACACATGTTTATTTCACTTTAGTTTTATTCCACCTTTTTGTTTGCAGAAAAAAAGACTCAATTATAAGACAATTGCAGCATGGTAATCATTCTACTTTGAAAATTTTATGTATTTTACTAAATAGTTTAAACAAATAGAATATGGGAATTATTGCTTCTTATTTTACTTCTTAAACATGAGAATAATCTGTATTTTTCTTCTTGTAGTGTTGTTGTTGTCTCAACACAGAATAAGCAAATCGTTTCTTAATTTATTTTTCAGTGTTGTTGCTGTTTCTACAGCAAACTTTGACAAACACATGCGTATGCACGCATATTGGTTTTTGAAAGTTATCCCATTTTGGATTGTTTTAAGTACTTTTCAGTGTAATTCGTTCTTAAATTTGTAAGAACAAATTGTACTAAAGTAGAAAAAACTTTAATTTAGTACGAGTTTTTTCTTTCTGTGTACATAAATATGTAATGCTCCCAAAGAAGTTGAATTTGGGATTTTAATTAGTACTTTACATATCGTAAAATTTAATTAAAGGCCGCGCTTAAGAAATGTTTTTTCTATATTTTCACGAGGAGTCAATTCTTCTTGTTCCGTTTCGACCAAGGTAAGAGACAGAAGCATGAACTTGCATGTTTGTACTATGAATCTGTTGAAATTTAATTTTTAATAAGTTTTAATTTGGAAAAAAACGTTACTATGAGGAGCAAAGTTTATATGTATGCAAAAAATTAATATAAATTTTAATAATTATTTTTACAATTTTCGACTTCAAAACAAAACTTTTCTGCGTTTGTTATTTTAAATATGACTTTATCAGGCCTGTCACAGAAATCAATTCCGATCGAAAGTGGAAGTGATTTCGTATCTTGCTTCCCCAAAAACGAAATAACTTTCGATCGGAATTGATTTCTGTGACAGGCCTATTAATGTTTTTCATTTTTTTTTTTCTAATAACTAAAATTCGTTGACAAATTATATCCTTGAATTAGGAAACAATTTTTAAAATACTTTATTTATGCTTGGGTTTAAAAAAAGAAGGGTTGCAAAATTAAAAAACTTTCAATTTGTCTTGTATTTTTTTTTTTTTTTTTTTTTTTTTTATTTATAAAATGGTCAAAGAGTAGTAAATTCATTTCCAATAATGCAAAAGCGAACATTAGAGAAAGTAGGCATAAAAAGTGGGAAGGGGCTCTAAAAGGCCCAAATTAGGTTACAAAGGCAACGCTGCACAGTGGCGCCATTTGAGTTTTTTCGTTGCAAAAATCATATCTTTTGAACCGAATAAGATAATTGAACAGTTTAAACAGCATATGATAGATAACTGTTCAGCCTATGAAATGAGCGTTTGGAAAGGGTGCTACGCTTTGTAGGGGCCTACTTATGGGTTATCAAAGTTAAAATTAGTAGAAAAATCAATTTTATGGTAACTAAAAAAAATTTTTTTTACATTTTTAGATTGTTTTTATTTTTTTTCTTAAGGGTTTTATGTTTTAAATTATTACCCAACAAATTAAAAAAAAAATTATTTTTTTTTTTAAATTTATTTTTTCAATTTTCTGTAAAATATTCATCACAATTCGTAAGAGAAGGTATATCTAAAAGACTAACCATTTCTAAACTATAATTATTTTGTAACTCTATTCGTGTCTTCACATGCCGCAGGGAAGAAATAAGTGGATCGGAAGATGCTGCCAACATGTTGAAGAGGTCCTCATTTTGCCTCACCCTTGATGCTTTGAATGTGTTCTGCAATCTATATTTTTTATAAAATTTGTTAAGAGACTCCTGTGCTTCTTCAGAAAGCTCTCCAATTGGCAAATACTGGTACTCAATTATATCTTTACCATGCGCCAATATTTTATGGACGGTCGGGGTCAACTTCTTCTTTGGATACATTTCTGCTAAAAGAGATGCAGTTTTCGACGCATATTCTCCATATTTTGTAGAATTGACATTTTCTTTGCAGTTTAAAACATCCAAGATCGTTCCCAATCTTTTCACGATTTGATTGTCAATTCCAATGATTCTAGTTACTGCCTCATCATTTTCAAAAAATCTCCTAGAAGTGTTTCCATCGTTTGAGTTACCGTATCCGTGCTTGGGACAGTCTACTTTTAGTCCAACTTGTTTAAAAAAAGCATCCTGTATTTGCTTCCTTCTGATCTTTTCCTTATCCTTTATTGATGTATTTTCATCGAAGTTTTCTTCCTCTTGTGGTAGGGTATATGCCAGTTTTAGCAAGAATTCCATACACCTTATCCTTGCGTGCAATGGTGACATTCCATATTCGTAATTCTCCTCATTTGTAGAATCGTTTAAATTACCAAAGTTCTTCTGACAAATAATAATATAAAATCGATAAAAAAAATATAAGAATAAAACGAAAAAAGGGGTTTAAATAGGTTTTTGCTAAATTTTTACCTCCAATATAATTCTGTCTATATATATGTATATGATAACTAATTGAAATATGTTATAATTAAGCAGAAAAAGATACTAATCTTAAACTCTTTACAACTAATTATATAAAATTGAGATGTAACATATTATATATGAAATAAATTGAATTGAATTGAAAAAAGTTCTTCTGACTCTTTTTGCAAATCGGGCATGACATTGTTGAGGTTGTTCCTGTCAGTTCGTTTACGACTTTTCCGTCAACCATGGTCAGGTGGAACTCGTAATTGCATTCAATATATTTTCCTTCTCCAATTTGCAGCTTTGTAGGCTTAATCTTGCTTATTTGTTCTTTAATGTCCTTCACCGTAGTCCTTATGAGTTCTGCCGATTCCCTTGCAAACTGAAACATTATTGGTCGGCAATAATGCACTGATGACGGACGTGGATTTTTCCAGTGTAGGGAATCATCCGATTTTAGCCGCAAAGGAACAACAGATGCCATAAACATATTTCCGTCCGATATTGTAGCGTCATCGGGAGATATCCTTTGCTTATAAACGCTTTGTCCGGATGATCCATCGCAGCCTCATTTGCTGATCAATGTCAACTTCTCAGGAAGAATTTTCACTTCCGTGAAAAACTTTGGTGTGGTTGACTTTCTAAACAGTTCAAATAATTTTAAATTGTACAACGCCATGTTTTCAGTACTTAAATTGTTAAATGGTTTCAGTAATTGTTGCGCCAACTTTCAGGCGTAGACTAATCCAGGCATTATGCTTATTTTGCAATATATAGGCTTATGCTACCATGCCTAAAAATTTACCTGTTCCCTGCATACATATGGATTTATGCTGAATAATGCAATTTTGATATTATGCACGTGTCCAAATAAGATTTGTGCCTACCTGTAGGGACCATAAGTCAATATTGTTCCTGACCATTTGTACGCCAAAGTATTGTTTATGTGAGGTACGTACCTGCTAATATAATAACTATTAGATCAAACTACTGTCAGTCAAAACATATAAGGGATGGACGCCATACAATTTCTGCAACCATGTCTTTTTAAACTTTTTTACCTCTAGAAGCCAAACGGGCACGTACGGGCAGATAAAACCTTTTGAATTATGTAAAGAAATAATCAAAGAACAGGTTTTGCAAATATGGCAAATATAGAAAAATATAGTTTTTTTTTATTTTCCGTCAAAGTTGAAAAATAGTGAAAAAACGGATAGTTTTTAAATAGTGATTTACCAGGAGAAACACAAAGCAAACAGTTAATTTTTTTTATCATTATACATTTAATAAATACATCAATCAATACAAACAAAAAATAAGGCGATTCGTTACCTATTTTTCGTGATATTACACCTGAAATCGCAACAAATTGACTAAAAATTGTGTGTTTTTTTGAAAACCGAAAGTCGGTCAACTTTGAACGGTTATATCTTCTAAACTAAAAATGTGATATTATTAAGAGTGGCATATTTGAAATCGTTGAAAAGTTTCCTATAACATGGGTTTATTCAAAACTTCGTCGGCATTCATGAAAATTTTGATTTTTGCAACCTCGCTTGCTCTACGGGCGCCACTGTGCGCTGGTTACACAGAAAATATTCTCCAAAAATGTTGCCCCAATTAAAGCATTAATCAAAAATAAAATCAGTTTTAATTAAAAATTTAATCAAGTGAATTAAACGTTTAATCAAGTGAATTAAAAGTTTTTTCAAGTGAATTTAAAGTTTTATTTATACTATTAATTTTTACCAGAAAACAAATTAATAGTTACAATTAAACGTTTAATTCACTTGATTAAACGTTTAATTCACTCAATTAAATTTTTAATTAAAACTGATTTAATTTTTGATTAATGCATTAATTGGGGCAACATTTTTTTCTGTGTACAATACATACTTCACTTGAGAATTGTGTTTTAAAACGTTAACTACTAGCAGTGCTCTTTATTGATGTTCGATTCTCAATTGGTTCTTTTGTCAGTTTGCCAGATATTAATAGGTTTTTTTTTGGAAAAAATATTGTATGTATGGACTTGTCAGCGGTTGCTTAAAAAAACTGCACTTGAAACATGAGTGCCTAAAAAGCAGTGTAATAAAAACCAAACATTTCTTTTTGAAATGTTCAACTGTGGACTTTCTATAAATTATACGTTTTTTTGCTTTTCCGATTAAAGGCTTTTTATTTTATGTCTGTAACTAAAATTTCTTTGTAAAAGATTTTGTTTTTTGTCACATTGATAAATAAATATGTTAAATATTTTAATATTTTTAGAAATTTAAAGGATCTGACGGTGCTTTTACATGCGAGTGAGAATAATGTACCTAGTTACTTATATTTTCGAAAGGTGCAATGTCAAGATACATACGGACAGCCAACGATAATTCACTTCCATTTTAATTAACGGGAGTACATGTCGTTTTGAAGGCTGTGTTATCTCACGTCGTGGCGATGTTAGTTGGCGGCAACGATCATGTGATTTGACACCGTTGGAATTCTTTCTTTGGGGATATTTAAAAGTAAAAGTGGACGTCAATAAGCCAAGAACCATTCAAGAGTTAAAGGATGAGATAATTCGGCACATCGACGAAATATAACCTCAATTATGCCTCAGAGTCATTGAAACCGTGACGAGCATTTGGCCGATATTTTGTTTCACACATAATTGTTTTAAATCTTTCTATCATACGAAGGTGGATCAATAAGTCCGTGACTTTTCGAACTTCCCTCGTAGTTATATAAAATGCAACACTGCTTCCATCAAGTACCACCATTTACTTAGCGTTTAACAGCTGTTCAAAAAACCTCGTGGATTTTTTTAAAAATGGAAAAAAAAATGAATTTCAAGTGCTCATTAAAGATTATTTTTTCCAAAAAAAAATCGTCAATCAAACCAAGCAAAACTTTGATAAATGCTATGGGGACTCTGCACCATCGATTTCAATGGTAAAAAATTGGTTTACTGACTTTCGTTGTGGTCGCACAAGTACAAACGACGCTGAACGTTCTGGACGGCCAATTGAAGTCAATGCACCCGAAAATGTCGAAAAAATTCACCATATGGTGTTGGCCGATCGAAGAGTAAAAGTGTGTGAGATTGTTGATGCCATAGGCATTTCATATGGCAGTATAGTTTCGATTTTAAATGATCAGCTGGGTTTAAGAAAGCTGTCTGCGAGATGGGTGCCGCGTTTGCTCTCAATTGACCACAAACGTAATCGTGTGATAACTTCAAAGGATTGTTTGGAGTTGCTTAACCGCAATTCGAATGAGTTTTTGCGGCGTTTTGTAACTGAGGATGAAACATGGATCCATTACAACACTCCGGAGACCAAGCAGCAGTCTAAACAATGGGTTTCTCCGTGTAAACCGGCTCCGAAGAAGGCCAAGGCAACAGTTTTTTGGGATGCACGCGGGATAATCTACATCGTTTACCTTCAAAAGGAAAAACACAATAAACGGCGAATATTATGCCAACTTATTGGATCGATTTAACGAGGATTAAAAAAACGACCCCATATGGCCAAGAAACAAGTCCTTTTTCACCAATTACATGAATTGGGCTACGAATTGGTACCTCATCCGCCATATTCTCCAGATTTAGCCCCCAGTGACTATTTCTCGGCTCGGTGGAAAGAGATTTAGCTCCAACGATGAAATTATTGGTCACACAAATACCTATTTTATAGACCTCGAAAAATCCTATTTTTGGAAGGGATACACAAATTGGAGAAACGTTGGACGATGTGTATTGAGCTAAAAGGAGATTATGTTGAAAAATAAATTTTTTTTGTAAAAAAACTGTGTTTCATTCAAAAAGACACGGACTTATTGATCCGCCCTCGTAACAAAAAAATATTAAGATAATTTTTTGAAAACTTGCTGTTTAGTTTACATTTAATAACAAATAATTATTAATTATAAATTGCACCAACTTTTTAAAATTGTGTACATGCATTAAGTGTAATTAACTTATCCCTTCTAAAGTTTGTTCAATTTGGATCAAGGATATGCTAAGCTCAAATGTGTCCTTTTACAAAAACGTAAAAAAATTGAAACTGTTATTGCTTCTATTTTTAATAATTTAAACTGGCTGTGTAGCCGATATATTTGGCATGTTGCGAACTAAATAATTAAGGTAATTTGAAGCGACCAAATCCTTTTCTAAAATACTAAAAATTCTTGTTTATTTCTTTGTTGATGTGTTTCATATACAACATATATTTATTCACAATTTAAGAAATATCAAGTGTTGCAAGAAATCCCTAGAAGTCTTATACATTTGTATAGAAGAATGTACATGTGTATTTGTAAATATTTTGTGTTGGCAATAAGGATAATTATTTAAATCATTTTTATAAAATACATATTATACATATTAATAAATACTTTAACTTTAAGAAAATACGTATAACGTATGTTAGTCACTAAGACTGGAATAGGCAAGTTTATTACTTTAAATAAAATGTTTGTCTAGACAAACGCCTAAATAAACTTTTCCGAAACCTATTTTCTGTATAATATTTTAAAGTTAGACATTATGTTTTACTTTCAATCATTCATTGAAAAATTCGCGCGGTTTTAATTTAACACTGACTCGAAAAGATTTATGAATTCAAAAGGAAAGACAATGTAGACAACGTAAATTTTTGTCAAAAAACTTCAATAAACAAACAAAGTGGATTTATATGGATGAATTCTCTCATGATTTGTAATCATAATCATACATGCAACAAAAAAAGAATATTAAACGGAGTCTTGTGAAGCAAAACAGTTTTGGGCTATCAAAAATTACACTTATAACAAAAATCTCTATTTATTTTTGTTCACACTCTATTGCGTATTTATTACAAATGACAGCATAATCTCGAACTGATTTACAAACCATGATTAACGCTCTACATAGGTAGGTAGGTAGGTAGAAAGGCTGGTGTAAAGTCTCCTTCACACCTTCACCCAGAGACCAATATGGTCCATTGTGATGCCTTGTTTAGATATAGATAGCTGAAAAGTAGGTGAAATATACTACGTTTATACGTAGCATATTCGTAAATAAAAATTATTTGCGATTAACTAAATTACTGTTTATATGTCAATTTTCTTACAGAAAATTCATATTTTTATGTGATGCCAGGTGGAAAGTTTAATCATTTGGTAGCGCTGTATGTAGTTATATAACCTTTTTATTTTTTTAAATGAAAAATTAAAAAAAATCAAAAATTGTTGTGTATTTGTATATTTTATTTGCACAATTTTGAGTTAAATTTATTTTTGTTGTCATTTGGATGTGCCACATCGAAATAAAAACTTAAAACGATTAAAAGTGTGTTTAATGTTTAATATCTTATTTGCAAATAGTGTCGTTAATCAGGAATTGTTTTCGTGAGTTAGCTATTCGCAAATAAAAATTTAATTCACTGTTTATGCGGCAATTTTCTCTACTTGCAATATATTTATTTGCGAATAAGTCGTGCATATAAACGTAGTAATAAACAGCGAAAGTATACGAAAAGATAAAAATGATATATAAGAAAAGAAGATCGGACCAAACCCGAGAGAAAACCCCACTCAACACAAATCCACCCTAGGTGCGGCCAGCTCCCAGTCTTCTGCCTCGTAGCCAGGCAATCCCCATTACGAATCGTATCGGACTCCCAGCCACCTCCGCCTGTTGCCCTGTAGCCTGGGACAGTGGTATAGAAAGTGCTCAACTGCCTCTAACTCCTCCGGGTCCTCACACAACCCGCACATATCTGACACGTCGGATACCATCCTCATCGCCATCTTGCCTATCATGCAGTGGCTCGTGATAATTCCTATTATGGTCCTAACGAAGACCCTACTTCTGCCCAGCAGCGACCGTAATACCCGGCTTCCGTTCGGTTCCCCCAGGCCCGATTGGTTGCACCCAGAATCCATTCCCTAATCCTTCCAAAGGAGAAGCCTATTGCAGGCCTAACCGACTCCATACAGTTATGATCCTCCATCTCTGAGCCCTGTCTCGCTAACTCATCAGCAATCTTATTGCCGTTTATGTTGTAGTGACCCGAAACCCAGCACAATCTCAACACATACCCTCCTAAGGCTCCCTCTAGAGCCCTCCTACAACCATCAACAAGCTTGGAGTTTACATAACAGCCCCTTACGACCAAAAGGGCCACCTGGCTGTCCACATATATAGTGACCTCCAAGCCCCTATCAATGTTGTCCCTCATCAGTGTCATGGCCCTCAAGATCCCAGAACTTTCACCTGAAAAACACTGCAGTCGTCAGGAAGCCTATATGACATTCTGATGTCCAGATATACCCCCGCCTCTCCCCGTGCCTCTCATCTTCGAGCCA
This sequence comes from Pollenia amentaria, assembly GCA_943735925.1. NCBI lineage: Eukaryota > Metazoa > Arthropoda > Insecta > Diptera > Polleniidae > Pollenia > Pollenia amentaria. The sequence goes on along the minus strand of OX031006.1, from coordinate 211,024,003 downwards.
TCAGTGAAAATAGCAAATCCACTAAATAATCTGCTCCTACATGACCAACTCTCCCTAGAAGGCATAACAATCTCCAACGCTCTACAAAAATACTGTCTTACTTGGTGCTTAAATATAAACCTCAATTAGTCAAAAATCATGATATTCCGTTCTGTAACCAGAATTTCGTCTAGTCTTAGTTGGTACTTTGGCGTCGATAATATGTATAGAGACTGTTAACAACTATAAGTACCTTGGGGACGATATCTCTTATTACACAAGGGAACAAGGTTTTCATTGATTAAGAACTGAATGTTGTTTTGAAGGTTATTTGGGAAGCTGAATTTCAATCTGCACTCAGTTGTTTTCTATCAGCTCGACTTTTCGAGATATACCGTTATTTCCAAAATTAAGACACTTCCACTACATATATTGCAATAACTTGAAAACGGTGCACCACATTCACTTTAAAAAAAAACCCAAAATTAGCTAACATTATTATCTTTAAGCCGTGCTTACATTTTTTTTAAATTTGCTCAGTAATTGCAGATATATCGTTGAAGTTTTTTAACAAAAAAGAGCAATTAAAAAAAATAATTTCGGCAAAAATCACAGTTTTGGTATAAAAACAGTTAGCTTAACATATTTCGAATGAAATGAGCTGTATTTCATTGTAGTCGGTACACAACTTTTGATTTTATTACACAATTCACTGAGACAATTAAATTGATAAAAGTCGCGATTTAAATACAAAAATAATATTTTTTAATGTGTGTGTGTTTGCTGCAGTTCTATTTATGGACGATTTTTCCTTCACTTCACTTCACATGATTGTGAAAAAAAAGAGAAACGCGTTCATCGATTTTTATGATCTATATCTCATTTTATTCACAGGTTATGTGACTTTATGTGAAAGTTATAAAACTTTAACTTTTTATGTTTTGGATTTTTCATGATTTTAGAAAAAAGATAATTATATTCCTATTATTTCGACCTTTTTTCAGTTAAATATTATATATCAATATATTTTTATTAAGCTTTAGGTCACTCTTTTATAAAAAACAATTTAAATATTATTTATTTTTCGATATTTCGATTTCCGTTGGAAATCTTCTTCAGGAAATTTTTAAAATAATATAAAATTAAAAAATTATTTTTGACAATAAATGGAAAAATAACAAATGGAAAAATAAATTTAAAATTTCAATTACAAATTTAAAATAAAAAGAGGAAACCAAACAAAATTTTTTAAAAATATTTAAAACCTAAAACCTTTTTAGTTTCCTTTCTGTCAATATATTTATTTTTATCTAATATATATTTTTAGTCTGTGCTGTGCCATCTGAACTAAATTTTATAAATAATCAAAGACAAATACCTATTTATAATTTTCCCTTCCATCAACCTATTTATTTTAATTCAATAAATGTCTATAAATCTGAGCTAATCCCTCAGTATCTTTTTTAAAATTAATCCTTTTCTCAAATGGAACGTTATTAATCTGTAACATTTCTAGCATATATCTACGTTTCTTAAAATTTTCTACGTTCAAAATAGATGTGTTTTCAAAATCAGGATAATGATTAAAATCTCTGCAATGTTTTGACAATGCCGTTCCATGGGCTGAATTATAATTTCTATATTTTTGGTCATGTTTATGTCCTGCTAATCTAGTTTTCAATTTTGTCCCAGTTGTTCCGACATATATTTTCCTACATTGTTCATTATCATTCCCACCACAATGAATTTTATAAACTAAATTAGACATATCCGACTTTTGTAATCTATCCTTAGTTTTCGTGAATAATCTCCCAACATTATTATTCACCTTATGTGCCATTCTGTATTTCCCTCTGTCATATATATTTGAGTTTTCTAATCTTTCCGAAAACCCAGGTACATAAGTAAATGTTTTATACATTTTTGGTTCCAAAATTTCATCCATATGACGAGATCTTCTTATATTATATTGTCTTATTAATTTGCAAATAAGTTTGTTAGGAAAACTATTATTCCTCAAAATATTTCCAATAATCACCTTATTTTTCCTATGAAATCTATTATCACTTATTGTTAATATCCTATATATTAGATTCCTAGCTGTATTAATAATAATTCTCTTCGGGTGTTTCGAGTAATAATTTAAAGTTCTACCTGATGAGGTTGGTTTTTGATACCAATCTATCAATAATCTATTTCCTTTCCTTATCACCAACGTATCCAAATATGGAATTGAATAATTCAATTCCCTTTCAATAGTGAACTTAATATTCTGATCAAATGAATTAAATGTTGATAGCAAAGTATCTATCTCATTCTCATCAACTATAAGAAATAAATCATCCACATATTTCGTTATTATTTTCGGTTTAATTATCAATTTTTCTAAACATGTATCTAATAATTTCTCCATCACAATATCAGCAACAATTGGAGATGCTGGAGAACCCATAGGTAGTCCCTTTTCTTGTGCATATATTTTCCTATCAAATTGAAAATATCTATTATCTACTATACAAAACTTTATAATTCTCAAAAATAAATCCTTATTAATATTTGTTAACCCTGAAATTTTATCCCAATTTTCTTCTATTATTCTAATTGCCAAATCAACCGGAATACTAGGAAATAATGAAACAACATCAAGTGATATTAGTTTTTTATTATTCTGAATTGTTACATTTTCCAACTTATGTTTAAATTGTACAGAATTAATAACATTATACTTAGAATTCTCCGTTATCTGCTTAAGTATATTCGTAATATATTTACATAGATTATGTGAAGGTGAATTTATGGACGAACAAATAGGTCTTAAGGGAAAATTGTCCTTATGAATTTTCGGTAATCCATATAACCTTGGAGCTACAGATATGGAAGTTTTTAGTTTGTGTCTTTCAACTAATGTTATTATTTTCAATTTAAAAAGTTCTTCAATGAAATTATTGTTAATTTTCTCAAATCTGCTTGTCGGATCTTTCTCCAATGTGTGAAAAGTCGTATCATCACTTAAAATGTTATCAATTCTTAATATATAATCTCTTTTATTAATAGCTACCGTTGTATTACCTTTATCCGCTTTTAAAATCATTATTTCCCTATTATTTCTAAGAAATTTTTCACTTATTCTTACCTTATTCATCGTAAATCTGTCCCTACTATCCAATGACATTTTATTTAAATGATTATCTATAACCCTTACAAAATTAGACCTTTCAATTTCCTGTTGTTCCTTATTCACTACAGTCTCAACAAAATCTTCACCATCACATATAACCTTCATCATTGGAAATTCCCCCCTATTTACTGGAAGTGCATGTTTTTGTCCTAAAGACAAAATCCATTGCACATCTTCAGGGATATACCTGATATGCCTAATTTAGTTTATAAAATTCATTGTGTTGGGAATGATAATGAACAATGTAGGAAAATATATGTAGGAACAACTGGGACAAAATTGAAAACTAGATTAGCAGGACATAAACATGACCAAAAATATAGGAATTATAATTCAGCCCATGAAACGGCATTGTCAAAACATTGCAGAGATTTTAATCATTATCCTGATTTTGAAAACACATCTATTTTGAACATAGAAAATTTTAAGAAACGTAGATATATGCTAGAAATGTTACAGATTAATAATGTTCCATTTGAGAAAAGGATTAATTTTAAAAAAGATACTGAGGGATTAGCTCAGATTTATAGACATTTATTGAATTAAAATAAATAGGTTGATGGAAGGGAAAATTATAAATAGGTATTTGTCTTTGATTATTTATAAAATTTAGTTCAGATGGCACAGCACAGACTAAAAATATATATTAGATAAAAATAAATATATTGACAGGAAGGAAATTAAAAAGGTTTTAGGTTTTAAATATTTTTAAAAAATTTTGTTTGGTTTCCTCTTTTTATTTTAAATTTGTAATTGAAATTTTAAATTTATTTTTCCATTTGTTATTTTTCCATTTATTGTCAAAAATAATTTTTTAATTTTATATTATTTTAAAAATTTCCTGAAGAAGATTTCCAACGGAAATCGAAATATCGAAAAAAAAAAAAAAAAAAAATAAATAATATTTAAATGGTTTTTTATAAAAGAGTGACCTAAAGCTTAATAAAAATATATTGATATATAATATTTAAAAAAGATAATTGTAATTTTTTGGATTTTTTCTTTTTACGTAAACAACCACTACAAACACCAGTACAACCAGCCATTTTTTGTGATTTGCAAAAAGTTGATTGTTTTTGAAAGCCAACAATTACTTCTTTAAAAAAGAAAAAGAATTCATGAGAAGTGAAGTTAATTTTTGGAACTTTTAATTTTTGGAAAAAAGTCAAAATTTCAATTAATACCTGTAACTTAGAAATGCGAGCTGATAGAGATAAACGGAGATGAAATTTGAAATCAGCGACCTCAAATTAGTAAAAAAAAAGTTAAATTTTGTTCCGCTGTGTAATATATCCTTTAAAAACACTTATAAATCAAAGTAGCTACATCTAAACTTGCAATTGCTTCAACATGGACTAAATGCATAAAAAAATCCTCAAATATCTAGCCAAAACAAGCATCGAATTTTCTAAGCTGCATCTAGATAAATTATGTGCTATGCTGCTCAAGTATGGGGATTCCAAAAAATTGGAGGAAGTGGATAAATTATTAAGATTTTTTATCAAAAAAATGTTGCACTTACCGAAAACGACACCCAACTACATGATTCACATAGAAACCGGTATCCACTCCTTATTCACTACTACACTCAAACTTAACTTTTCGTACATAAATAAAGTATTAAATATGTATTCCGACAGGTTCCCTAATATACTGGCGAAAAAGTTAGAAACTTGAGCATATACTGGGCAAAAGAATGGTCTGAACTATGTCAACAAATAAAATTAAATCCTACTTCAGATGGAAACAAATATTATTACACCTGTTTATGATCAAAGAAAGCGAAAAATACGTATCTAAAGCAAAAAACTCACAATTTCATGATATATCTCAATTACAACGTTTCGCACTTATATAGTGGATTTCCGTCCCATGCTACTGGACTATTAGTGCAAGATGTTTCCGGCAAAATACTGTCTGTGGGTATCTGTACCTGTTGCAACTTTTATGCAACAGAAAACACATTTCATCTTATTGGAGTCTATCCAATTATAAACAACACCGTCGAAAGTATTTTGGCAAGGCACAATTTTTTTCTAACACGAATGCGCATATGAGAAAAAAGTTTAAGCTTTCCTTAAGAAAATTTTATTGTGGAATTTCATTTTTTTTTTTTATTTGTTCAATAAATTTAACCGTTTTTGAGTTACGCAAACATATGTTTGCAGCCTCCTCCTCTTTAGAAATGACGGTATATATCGAAAACCAGAACTAACCTAAAAACGGTTAGCACCACTGGATTCAGCGTACCCGTGTTATGTTAAAACGCCAGGTGCCCAGCTTGTCTCAAAAAAAAGTCTCAATTTCTAGCACAGTGTTATCAATGAACACAAAAAATTTAATAATATTCTCCAATCGCCAAATTTGTACCAAATTCATAATATCAAGCCAACAATTTGTTGATTTTGCACCCATTACCAAAATGATTATATAGATTATAAAAAATTTTAAAATTGTGAATATTTGTTTTTTCAATAAATGATAGTTTTAATTTTAATTAAAAAAATTATCTAAAAACTTGGCTATTTCAAACAATGTGTTAATTTATTTAATTAAATATTGATAATTACCAAAAATAATTCTACATGTTTAAATTATTTTATTTTAAACGAATTGACTTTAATTAAGATTTTTTCTTATTTAATTAAAATTTTAATTGAAAATGTATTTCAAAACAACTAAAATGTTAATTAAATCAAAATTACATTTTTAATTTTCTTTAAACTAAAAAATAATTTATTCAATTATCACATTAATTAAATTTTAATACTTTTTAAACCATTTTTTAATTAATAAAACATTTTTTCTGTGAATTCAATATTTAAGACTTAAAAAAATAATAATTCAAACTGAATATGTATACAACTTAAATTTAATTACAAGTAACAAAGTATATAAAAAATATAAAATTCAAAGACTTTATCTTTAAAAACCTGTATATTCTTATCTATTGGAAATTTCTTAAAAATATTAAAAATGTTCAACATTTTTCATTTTTTCGAATTTATTCTATGAGTTAAATTTCAGTTATGTATTTTATAAAGCTTTTTGTAATAGTTCCTTAAATTTTTAGGAATGACTTTAAAAAATTAAAAATGTTGAATATAATAAAGTAACTTGAAAAAGAAATAATTCCCAGATTCTAATTGTAAATATTAAAAAAATTTTAGGCATGAACTGCGTAGTAAGTTTTCTTAAAAACGCGTTCATTAGTTGTAATATTTTTACACTTTTAGTTTAACCATTTATTGACACCCTTTATGGTGCCCTGGTAGGCTAGCTAAGGTTGCGAGTTCGATTTCCGCCAGAGACTCTGGTCGCCTGCAAATAAAGATAGAGCTTCGCGAGATTAGCATAGGAAAAAACACTGTGCGTTGCTTTAGGCACAGGGCATAGTGAATTCGTAAACAACGCAAAACACGGAGGCGCTGTAAACACAGCTTAAGTACACTCTTTCAGGATCAAATAATTTTCTTAGAAGCTGGAGCTATCACACCTCCACTGGAAAGAAGTTTCTGTTTTATAGCAGCAGCACACACGGTCATCAATCAGCTGGCCGAGCCGTACTCCTAATTTGGGAGCAAAAGCTATTATTTAACCTAACATATTTAAAATTTCACTCCTGGCGGTTTGGGTTTAAGGCTTTCCAACCACGAGCGGCCTAAGGCTCCAATTACCAGTCCGTGACCTGTAAGATAATGTGTATTACTGACTCCCATAGTACCAGAGAGGTCTCTGATGATACTCCATGTACGTATGCAACGCCAAAAAGGAGAAAAATTGATATGATACAACGTTCCAACGAGAAAGAATCTTGTTAAAATTGTTTTTACAGGGTAAACAAAATGCCAAGAGGAACTTTTCTTTTGACATCTCTTGATAATTTTTAAAAGAGATAGTTTCAACGAACTACGGATACCGCTTGCCTTACTTTTCCCAAATTGACGAGATGATTGCTAACAAGTGTTTTCTAAAAAATTACCCCCAACTGTAAAAATTATTTCCATGGTGATAAATTTTGAAAATTTATCTCTGAACGCCTACTTTCTATAGAAAAATTGTCTTATGCAAAAAAAGTGTAAGTTCCCATTTGTTAACCAATGCATTAAGGCTTAATGTATTGGTTAACTAATGTGAACTTTAACCTTTTTTTTTTGTATAAGACAGTTTATCTTAAAGCACAAACAACAAATTCTTATGTAGCGTATAAGTAATATATTATTCCTCATACTCATCAATAGCCTATGATTACTCTTCCAAAGTTATCAAAATAAAATATTATTTTCCCTTTTATTTTTGCCAGAAGCTGGAATAGAACACAGAAAAAAGTGTTTTATCAATTAAAAAAATGGTTTAAAAAGTATTTTAAATTAATTAATGTGATAATTGAATCAATAATTTTTTTAGCTGAAAAAAATTAAAATTTTAATTTTGATTTAATTAACATTTTAGTTGTTTTGAAGAAATTTTCAATTAAAATTTTAATTAAATAACAAAAAATCTTAATTGACTTTTTTCGTTTAAAATAAAATAATTTAAACATGTAGAATTGTTGTTGGGAATTGTCAATATTTATTTAAATAAATTAACACATTGTTTGAAATGGCAAAGTTTTTTGATCACTTTTTTAATTAAAATTAAAAATATCATTTATTGAAAATATTTTTTTCAAAATTTTAAAATTTTAAGTAATCAATATAATCATTTCGGTAATAGGTGCAAAATCAACAACTTGTTTGCTTGATATTATGAATTTAGAACAAATTTGGTGATAGGAGAAATTTAATAATTTTTTCTGTGAACATTTCAAGCTTATTTTTAAATTAAAATAAATTAATCCTTTTATATTTATACTAAACAAAATATTATATTTTTGATGCATAAAACAATACCTACTAAATTAAAACAAGACGTATTTGATTAATTAAATGTATAAATTTTGTAAGTTTTAACAAAAATCCCTGAAATAAAAAAAGCAACGAGAAGGTTAACCAACAGTTAAATGTCCTTAAACAAAAAACAAAAGGAAAAAATATGAAAATAATTTTGAGTGTTGAGTGTTAAAAAATGTTTTGCCACTTTGTTAGCAGCAGCCTGCCGGAAGATAAAAATGTATCCCTGTTTATTTTTGTTTTTCATTCGTTTTTTTTCCAAAAAATGTTTTAAAGGTGTTTGCTTAGGACTATGAATGTTAAAGTAGCGGTGAAAAATATTTTTTGTTTATAATTTTATATGTCTGTATGTAGTTGTGAATAAATGTATGTATATCGGTATTCTTTTTACGGCTATTTTAATGGCATATGAACGGTATGAATTTGTGTGTGCAAGAGTCTTTGACCTAATTTAACCTTGATATCCATAATGTTTGTATGATTATGGTTATTATACCCGAAAGGCAACAACAAATACGGTTCAGAAAAAAAAATATGAAAAAAAATAAAATAAAAGATCAAATAAAAAAAGAACAATACTCATACTTCAGTTTCTTTCCGTTTGTCAGCCAGTGAGTTCGTGAAGTTGATATGTATGAGTTTATAATATAATAAAAATATATGAAAGTTTTGGCCTAAAATTCCTTTTTGTTGTTTTCTACAGCTGTAACTTGCGGGTGTGTTTTGAGTTGCCAATGAAAAAAAAGACAATTTGAAAAGGAATTTTGGAGTGTGCATTTTTGTATTAAAGATAAATATCATTTAGTAAAACGTTTTAATTTTTACATACGAAATGATAATGGGATCGTAAATTAAAGTATTCCAGCTAAAAAAAATAATCTTATTTGTATACACACCATCATAAACATGGGGGTATTTGTATTTTGATTCTACGTTCTTTAAAAGTTATTTAAGTATCTACCTGTGCTAAGGAAGTTAATAAATGGGGTGGTAAGAGTGAGCCAAAAAAAAATTATATTAAGTAAAATAAAACTTAAGCCGTTTAAATTAAACTTTTAATAAATAAGTAAATTTATTAAAATACTGAACAAATTCATTAAACAATGAAATATTGGTATATTACTCGGTATTTATAAATTTATACACTTTTTCCGGAAATTCTCCCATTAAAGCTTTTATAGTTAATTCCGTTACCTTTTTGGACGAAAGAGGTCCACTTTCGCTTAACATCTGACATGTCCTGGTACATCTTTCCTGTGTTCTTTAATTCTTTTTTACAAGAGCGCAATACCTTTCCACAGGCCGTAGTTCTTGACAGTTGGGTGGGTTTTCCTCACGTACAAAAATTTACATTATTGTTTGAATACCACATCCAATGGCCTTTTTTTGTTAGTGAAATTTAAAGAAATATGAAGGCACTCTGTGCTGTTTAAAGAGAGATAAAAGCCGTTTTATGACACCCCATAATGTATATTTCTGTGTTTATCGTGCCTGATGTCACAAATGATTGGCTTCTTTTGCCACAACTGGAAAAGGATTGCCACAAAAGAAATCTCTTTGGAAATTTCCTTTGTTTTTTTGTCCGTTATTTTCCTTGAACATTACTTCGTCCATAAGCCACAAAAAAATCTTGACCCGGAAGCTGTGAAAAGTCTGCCAGCTTCATCATCCAGCAAACAACAGGTGTACTTTTATACAATTTGACTTCAATTTTTCCGCTATTTCTTTTGCTTCTTAATACTTTACCGCATTGCGATCTGAAACGTTCTGAAAGTTATATGACTTCAACCCAGCACTAGATTTGGTCCTGCGTACAAAAGAATCAGAGTATTTAATTTTACGAGCTGCTTTTCTAACAGAAGTGTTCGGTGCCCTGCGAAACATTGTTCGACTTCTTTTCCCTTACCAATATCTGTTAGACCTTTTTTTTCTTCCTGATCCAGGTTTTCTTTCAATGTTCAACTGCTCCTAAGACTGGCTTTTGATGAATTTTCAGATCTATTGCTTTTTTAAAGTCCATATTGGATTTTGTTGAAAAGTTTTAATTATTTTTTTAACGTACTATTTGTTCGCTGTCCATTTTGACCGAATAACAGTTGAAAATGAGTGATTTAGAAAAGATAATATCCGTGATATTTTTTAAGGCTAACATGATTAAAAAACTCATAATTTGTTGAACCAAGGATACGCTTGTGCTAGAATGGTCAGTATAAGTTTTTTCTGACTCACTCTTTATTTAGCTTAAATATATTCTATACAAAAAAAACAGTTTGAAATTTCAAAATATCCAACTCGAGCAATGAATTTGCCACGATAGTGGATAATTTTTAAAAACTACAGAAAATTAAATTTTTCTTAAACAATTTCGATATCAAAAATGGTTGTATAAGGGTCATTATTTGTATAATGTATTCTAACTATCATTTTTTATTCTGCCTATGTGGGTGGGTCAGCACTACTCGATCCATAATTTCCCAAATATCCTACATAAATTCCATTCCCGGAAAACACATTAATACACCTAAAATTGTAAGGAATAAGGAGCTGGTGCTAAAATTTAGTTCGACTTGGTGATATATGACTATAAATAACACCATTAAATTTCATGAAAATCAATCTATAATAGGTCTTAGATAAATAAGTCTCATATAAAGCCCACGCTTGAAAAACACTTTAACATTCATTAATCCGTAACGATAAGTGATATGGTGTAAAATGTGGTCCAATTTGCCTATTGAGAAGTATGTAACGGGAATGGCAGCCAGGAACACCCATTTCGATTTATTTTTTTTTATATAAATACTTTATTTTATTAAAACATTAGTTTACTTTGGAATGTTTCTTATATTTTTGCAAAACTGTTATAAAACTCAACTCCAAATTATATATATTTTTTTTTTTTTTTTTTTCAATAAATAAACAAACCATTAAAAAAGGATTTATTATTTTCAATCTTTCTTTTAAATGTTCACTACACTACGTAAAAAAAATATTACGTTAGCTAGAAGAAGAGACACTGCAGCACTCACCCAATCAGATGACCGGTAAACACCCAAATATGTGAACAGAAACCGTGATGACGAAATCTTTTTTGTATGGCTGAAAAAAAACGTTAGATAAAAGTTCACTACGTGCTCACTAAAAAATATAGAACCCCCAAAAATCTTCACACGTACGCTATCTAAAATATATTCAGTAAGTTATCTAAGTGTTTGTGTTCGTCAGCTCACAATAGTCGTGTACCATATTTTATTTGTGTACAAATTCACAAACAAAAAAATTAGATTTATATGTGCTGTTTTCACAACACAAGTGATTGAACGTATAGTAAAATTTATATGAAAAGCATTCAGTTTTTTAAATTTGTCTACACGTTCAATCACTTGTTTTGTGAAAACAGCACAATAGTTTTGTTATAGAAATTTTTTTTCGAACTCTTCCCAGGTTTCGCCGCCATATAGGAATATAGGTTTTACCCATGTGTTGTTGACTAATGTTTTTTGATGCCTAGATAAGTAAGTGGATATCCATAGTAACCACAAAGAGTACATGGGCTTACGGTCATTGTTGATTCGTGCATCTATCTCTTTAGAAGAGTTGTTGATTTTCCTGACTGATAAACTATGGTTTTGGTATTGAAAGTAATAAAGGTTTTATAAGTGGTGTTCATTCTAATTCATTTTTTTTTTTTTTTTGCATTTGAATGTATAGCATTTATTTCCTTCACAGGTGGAAATGGGTATATAAGTTTGCCATTCCGTTTGTAATCTCTACAATATTGATATAAAGGTGCATGTACACGACATGTTTTTTACATCTGACTTGCCAACTTTTCAAGTCACATGTAATTGTGCATGTCTGTCAAAATTGCTGTTTTACATAAGGTTTATAATATTTGGTCACACACGTACATGTAATTTGCTTCTGACATTGTCTCTGTTTTTTCACATAGTTATTGCAGAAACCAAAGTAGTTCTCGGTTTCAAAATATCGTGCTACCGCCACAAAAAATTTTATTTGCGCAGTAAAAGAGTTAAGCCATCTTAACATTTTTTTCTTTAAATTCTAAGAAATCAATTACGATATTATAATAAAACGTTTTTCTTTATATATATGAACATAATTTATATTCAATGGTGAAATTATCATACATACATCGGTGTTGTAAAATATTAACTTCAGCCGGCTAATGGATTCCCGGCATGGATTTCTGACATAGCTGATGTCAGATGGTTTGTCAGAAGAAAGTAGAGCACGCTCTAAAGGAAATTTTGTCAGATGACTTTGTGTCTGACTTTTACATATGCAATGTTTTAAAGGTAACACAGGACATGTATGTGTTTTACAGTGGAAAATTTGACAAGTCAGATGTTAAAAACATGTCGTTTACGGACACCTTAAGACAGTATAAAATGTATAATGAAATGGGTTTTCCGAAGACCACAAATACCTTTTTTTCTCTATATCTGAAGAATGGCAAGAACCAGAGTGAAGACGTGGCACAAAATAGATTTATTTATATCTAAAGAACGGTAAGAGAAGAAATGTCCAAACTGGAACACATAGTTGGGTTATCAAGACACAACTTCTTTAAAAATGTGGTCGCGTTTGGTGAATAGGGCATAGTATTGCACCATGGTGACGGCTATATAAGATTCATGGCATGGCCGAATTTAGCATTCTCCCTTGTTTATCCTCCATATGTGAGAAACTATTCAAATGTAGATGAAGATCTATGGCGTAATATAATAATTAAATTTTCTGAAGGACCCATTGAGCACCGATTGGTGCATATGTAAATTAGTAAGAAGAGCAATAATTCAAAAGCGTTTAGCATACGACGATTGTGAATAGCTCAGATGTTTGGTTTTTGTATAACACTTTGTTTTCAATCAAACCTAGAGCTCAGTCTAAAAAAACACTTGTATACGCACATGCTCGTAAAAAAAAATTATGTTGTGAGAAATATTTACAAACATTAGTTCAATATGACTAGAAATTTTTTTAATAGATTCTACGAAAATTACTGAATAATTTTTCACAGACTCCATACCGAAAAATGTCTAAATTCTGAAACGTGTCAAAGATTTGGCGCCTTTGAATAAAGCATTTTTAATAGTTACATCTAAGCTCATAATGTTGTAATTATGTTACTTCGTATTGATGATATAAAATTTTGTATATGTATTTCGTTCTCATTCAGCCCCTGACAGATATATGTAAGAGCCCATCATAATTATGTACAATAATGCGCTGAAAAGTGTGCTACGGTATAGCACGTTTAAAAAAAGCAAACTTAATAGAGCACAAAACAGTTTAGCCTTGAAAAAATGTATTTATTCGTTGTTAATCAAATTTTTTTTTCCTTTCTTAATTTTCCCCTATTTCTAAAAGGAATTAAATATAAAAGAAAAATAATAAAGTCTGCAACTCAACACTTAATTATTAACACGTCTCTTTTTAAAACATCAACATACGAGTATTAAGGCACGCTGGGCTTCTCATTTGAAAAATTAGATTATTTTACGTAAGACTATTTTTTACTTTTGTTTATTTTGATTGAATTTACTTTTCTTAAAGCACTTTAACGTAATCGTGATAAAAAGAGAAGCCAGTTCTTAATGAAAACTACACTTAATTGTGGCTTTCTTACCAATTGCCTCAATGAGTATTTCCTTAACGCATTAACAGAAGCATGAGTACGTTTGATTGTTCTCGTTCATTCATTGCTTCTATTTCATTTTCGTATACAATTGTAATAAAGTATGTGCTGTAATTATCTGGAGATTTATTTGTTGTGACAGCAAATGCTAAATACAGGGACCAAAAAAAAAGAAATTTATGAGAATCACGTACTCAAACTGTAAAGTGTCAGGTATGGGAGTTGAATTGAAGATTTGTTATTACTTTTAAAAATAAAATTAAAAAAAAAAATAAAAAAAAAAATTTAAAAATAGGACTTAAGTGCGTCCAGGGCCCTGTTTCTTAAAACTACAAGTTACAAATTTACAAGTAAAATACATTTTAAACAAAAACAAAAATTGTTGCTTTTTTTTGACGTATTTTACTAGTAGAATTGTAACTTGTAGTTTTGAGAAACAGGGCCCAGTTGTAAGAATATATTAGAATTACACTGTAATTTCGTACCTTTCTTGGAAAACGTAAGCGATATAAGAAGCCTAGAGCAAAAAGCTATATACCAGAAACCAGAAAACGGAAATTTCTCGAAATAAACTTTTATTTTCCACATTAAAAAGAATTGATTCTTTTTCTGCTCTCTAGAAAGCCAATACGAATAAAATAACCCATAAACTATAAACAAAATCGGTTGAATGTGTGTAAAGATAAATACGTATTTAACTAGTGGAGACATCCACCACAATTTATTAACAGCAACTATTTTCAGTTAACATTGCAGAAGAAAAAAGTTATAAGGAGGATTCTGGTAGTGGGATATCTGAAATAATTTTAGAATTTCAGAAATTCAGACATGAAAAACTTCGCTTTTTTACGAAAATTTCTGACGAGGCTTAGTGACCATTTTGGAAAAAAATATGGAATGTTTCTAGCAACCCACTATATAGAAATGGTGCTCCAAGGGGTCCTCTTTGGAACCATATTAGTGGTATATCTGAAATAATTTTGCAAATTAAGAAAATTTAATTTTAAAAAATGGCGATTTTGAAAAATGTTAAAAGTGGACTTTATGGACGTTGGACAATATGGAGAAATGGTGATAGTTACTAATATCGGACCATATAGGAATGGGGGAGAAGGGAGTCCTAAAGTGAATTCTGGTAGTGGGATATCTGAAATAATTTTGGAACTTCAGAAATTCAGACTTGAAAAAGTTCGTTTTTTGCGAAAATTTCTGGCGAGGATTAGTGACCATTTTGGGAAAATATGGAATGTTACTAGCAACCCACTATATGGAATACATACATAATACATACTTATATATGTAAATGTTTATGGCCAGAATGACAACAAATGTATTAAAATTCACTTACATTTATATTTTAAATCAACGATAGGCAAACACATACATGTGTATTTTATAGTACAAGTTAACGATAATTATGTTCAACAAATACAATTCAAAGAATCAGCACATTACTATAAACATTGGGGTCATCGGGCTAGCAGCCGCACATGCCAAAATAAAACTCCTACGAATCACATTTGCATTATTCAGTTATTGCAATACTTTTGTTAACTGAATATTGGTGTTGCAATACTTCCGCTTAACTGCTGACATTCGCGTCTGTTTGACCAACTTCATAATTATTAATTAAAAATTGGTAATTAGTAGTTTAGGCCCTAATCACGTAAAACTCAGCGCAACGCCAAAGAATAACATTGAAAGCACAAACAATGTCATAAATATTTTGTAATTTTGTTGTTGCTTTCAACAGAAATTCATGTAACGTTTTAAAATTTTCAACGACACAAGTTATGCAGCGTTTGAAATTTTAAAAAGCAATGTGAATTTCTGTGTAAAGCAACAACAAAATGACAAAATATTTATGACATTGTTTGTGCTTTCAATGTTATTCTCTGGCGTTGCGTTTTATATGATTAGGGCCTTATAATTTATAATAGTTTCCATATAAAGCGTCCTGGAATATTTTAATTCTCGGCACAGCCAAATATATCACTCTTACATGTTTATACCAGAAAAATGTTGGTATTTTTTAAAACCCATTATTAGGTTAATACCAAAAAACTTCAACATATAGCACTGGTTCCTCTAAAGAGAGTCAACTCAAAGTTTTTCAATTTTCGCTTTATCGATGTCTACAAACTGTAAAAATCTTACATAATTTTCTCTAGTATTTTGTCAAAAAAAATGCAATTATATCCCGCTTTTTTATAATTTTTAATTTATAAATTTTGAATTAACCCCCTTTAGAGGAACCAGTGCGATATGTATATTAAGCCAAAAATTACAACAATTCTTATGTGTGTGAAGATAAATTCGAATTTAACTAGCAAAGACGCAAACCATATTTTTTAACATCGCTCATTTTGCAGTTAACAGAGCAATGTTAAGCACTTAACAGTCATATTTATATACTACGGAGACAAATAATCATGATTTGAATGACCATTTTGGACAAATATGGAGTTGCACACATATTACACCATATAGAAATGGTAGTCCAGAGGGTCCTAAATACGATTCCAAAAGTCACATTTCTGAAATAATTTTGGAATTTCAGAAAATTAATTTTGAAAAAAGTCTTATTATTTTGAAATTTCTGGAGAAGATCAATGACCATTTTGGACAAATATGGAGTTGCACACATATAACACCATATATAAATGGTAGTCCAGAGGGTCCTAAATACGATTCCAAAAGTCACATTTCTGAAATAATTTTGGAATTTCAGAAAATTAATTTTGAAAAAAGTCTTATTATTTTGAAATTTCTGGAGAAGATCAATGACCATTTTGGACAAATATGGAGTTGCACACATATAACACCATATAGAAATGGTAGTCCAGAGGGTCCATAATACGATTCCAAAAGTCACTTTTCTGAAATAATTTTGGAATTTCAGAAAATTAATTTTGAAAAAAGTCTTATTATTTTGAAATTTCTGGAGAAGATCAATGACCATTTTGGACAAATATGGAGTTGCACACATATACCACCATATAGAAATGGTAGTCCAGAGGGTCCTAAATACGATTCCAAAAGTCACTTTTCTGAAATAATTTTGGAATTTCAGAAAATTAATTTTGAAAAAAGTCTTATTTTTTTGAAATTTCTGGAGAAGATCAATGACCATTTTGGACAAATATGGAGTTGCACACATATACCACCATATAGAAATGGTAGTGCAGAGGGTCCTAAATACGATTCCAAAAGTCACTTTTCTGAAATAATTTTGGAATTTCAGAAAATTAATTTTGAAAAAAGCCTTATTATTTTGAAATTTCTGGAGAAGATCAATGACCATTTTGGACAAATATGGAGTTGCACACATATTACACCATATAGAAATGGTAGTCCAGAGGGTCCTAAATACGATTCCAAAAGTCACATTTCTCAAATAATTTTGGAATTTCAGAAAATTAATTTTGAAAAAAGTCTTATTATTTTTAAATTTCTGGAGAAGATCAATGACCATTTTGGATAAATATGGAGCTGCACACATATAACACCATATAGAAATGGTAGTCCAGAGGGTCCTAAATACGATTCCAAAAGTCACTTTTCTGAAATAATTTTGGAATTTCAGAAAATTAATTTTGAAAAAATTCTTATTATTTTGAAATTTCTGGAGAAGATCAATGACCATTTTGGACAAATATGGAGTTGCACACATATAACACCATATAGAAATGGTAGTCCAGAGGGTCCTAAATACGATTCCAAAAGTCACATTTCTGAAATAATTTTGGAATTTCAGAAAATTAATTTTGAAAAAAGTCTTATTATTTTGAAATTTCTGGAGAAGATCAATGACCATTTTGGACAAATATGGAGTTGCACACATATAACACCATATAGAAATGGTAGTCCAGAGGGTCCTAAATACGATTCCAAAAGTCACATTTCTGAAATAATTTTGGAATTTCAGAAAATTAATTTTGAAAAAAGTCTTATTATTTTGAAATTTCTGGAGAAGATCAATGACCATTTTGGACAAATATGGAGTTGCACACATATAACACCATATAGAAATGGTAGTCCAGAGGGTCCTAAATACGATTCCAAAAGTCACATTTCTGAAATAATTTTGGAATTTCAGAAAATTAATTTTGAAAAAAGTCTTATTATTTTGAAATTTCTGGAGAAGATCAATGACCATTTTGGACAAATATGGAGTTGCACACATATAACACCATATAGAAATGGTAGTCCAGAGGGTCCTAAATACGATTCCAAAAGTCACTTTTCTGAAATAATTTTGGAATTTCAGAAAATTAATTTTGAAAAGTCTTATTATTTTGAAATTTCTGGAGAAGATCAATGACCATTTTGGACAAATATGGAGTTGCACACATATAACACCATATAGAAATGGTAGTCCAGAGGGTCCTAAATACGATTCCAAAAGTCACATTTCTGAAATAATTTTGGAATTTCAGAAAATTAATTTTGAAAAAAGTCTTATTATTTTGAAACTTCTGGAGAAGATCAATGACCATTTTGGACAAATATGGAGTTGCACATATATAACTCCATATAGAAATGGTAGTCCAGAGGGTCCTTAATACGATTCCAAAAGTCACATTTCTGAAATAATTTTGGAATTTCAGAAAATTAATTTTGAAAAAAGTCTTATTATTTTGAAATTTTTGGAGAAGATCAATGACCATTTTGGACAAATATGGAGTTGCACACATATAACACCATATAGAAATGGTAGTCCAGAGGGTCCTAAAAACGATTCCAAAAGTCACTTTTCTGAAATAATTTTGGAATTTCAGAAAATTAATTTTGAAAAGTCTTATTGTTTTGAAATTTCTGGAGAAGATCAATGACCATTTTGGACAAATATGGAGTTGCACACATATAACACCATATAGAAATGGTAGTCCAGAGGGTCCTAAATACGATTCCAAAAGTAACATTTCTGAAATAATTTTGGAATTTCAGAAAATTAATTTTGAAAAAAGTCTTATTATTTTGAAATTTTTGGAGAAGATCAATGACCATTTTGGACAAATATGGAGTTGCACACATATAACACCATATAGAAATGGTAGTCCAGAGGGTCCTAAAAACGATTCCAAAAGTCACTTTTCTGAAATAATTTTGGAATTTCAGAAAATTAATTTTGAAAAAAGTCTTATTATTTTGAAATTTCTGGAGAAGATCAATGACCATTTTGGACAAATATGGAGTTGCACACATATACCACCATATAGAAATGGTAGTCCAGAGGGTCCTAAATACGATTCCAAAAGTCACTTTTCTGAAATAATTTTGGAATTTCAGAAAATTAATTTTGAAAAAAGACTTATTATTTTGAAATTTCTGGAGAAGATCAATGACCATTTTGGACAAATATGGAGTTGCACACATATACCACCATATAGAAATGGTAGTCCAGAGGGTCCTAAATACGATTCCAAAAGTCACTTTTCTGAAATAATTTTGGAATTTCAGAAAATTAATTTTGAAAAAAGTCTTATTATTTTGAAATTTCTGGAGAAGATCAATGACCATTTTGGACAAATATGGAGTTGCACACATATAACACCATATAGAAATGGTAGTCCAGAGGGTCCTAAATACGATTCCAAAAGTCACTTTTCTGAAATAATTTTGGAATTTCAGAAAATTAATTTTGAAAAAAGCCTTATTATTTTGAAATTTCTGGAGAAGATCAATGACCATTTTGGACAAATATGGAGTTGCACACATATTACACCATATAGAAATGGTAGTCCAGAGGGTCCTAAATACGATTCCAAAAGTCACATTTCTGAAATAATTTTGGAATTTCAGAAAATTAATTTTGAAAAAAGTCTTATTATTTTGAAATTTCTGGAGAAGATCAATGACCATTTTGGACAAATATGGAGTTGCACACATATAACACCATATAGAAATGGTAGTCCAGAGGGTCCTAAATACGATTCCAAAAGTCACTTTTCTGAAACAATTTTGGAATTTCAGAAAATTAATTTTGAAAAAATTCTTATTATTTTGAAATTTCTGGAGAAGATCAATGACCATTTTGGACAAATATGGAGTTGCACACATATAACACCATATAGAAATGGTAGTCCAGAGGGTCCTAAATACGATTCCAAAAGTCACTTTTCTGAAATAATTTTGGAATTTCAGAAAATTAATTTTGAAAAAAGTCTTATTATTTTGAAATTTCTGGAGAAGATCAATGACCATTTTGGACAAATATGGAGTTGCACACATATAACACCATATAGAAATGGTAGTCCAGAGGGTCCTTAATACGATTCCAAAAGTTACATTTCTGAAATAATTTTGGAATTTCAGAAAATTAATTTTGAAAAAAGTCTTATTATTTTGAAATTTCTGGAGAAGATCAATGACCATTTTGGACAAATATGGAGTTGCACACATATAACACCATATAGAAATTGTAGTCCAGAGGGTCCTAAATACGATTCCAAAAGTCACTTTTCTGAAATAATTTTGGAATTTCAGAAAATTAATTTTGAAAAGTCTTATTATTTTGAAATTTCTGGAGAAGATCAATGACCATTTTGGACAAATATGGAGTTGCACACATTTAACACCATATAGAAATGGTAGTCCAGAGGGTCCTAAATACGATTCCAAAAGTCACATTTCTGAAATAATTTTGGAATTTCAGAAAATTAATTTTGAAAAAAGCCTTATTATTTTGAAATTTCTGGAGAAGATCAATGACCATTTTGGACAAATATGGAGTTGCACACATATAACACCATATAGAAATGGTAGTCCAGAGGGTCCGTAATACGATTCCAAAAGTCACTTTTCTGAAATAATTTTGGAATTTCAG
Source organism: Pollenia amentaria (assembly GCA_943735925.1). Classification (NCBI taxonomy): domain Eukaryota; kingdom Metazoa; phylum Arthropoda; class Insecta; order Diptera; family Polleniidae; genus Pollenia; species Pollenia amentaria. The sequence goes on along the minus strand of OX031006.1, from coordinate 211,003,463 downwards.
AAAATTAATAATTAAATTAATTTTCTGAAATTCAAAATTCTCCAGAAATTTCAAAATAATAAGACTTTTTTCAAAATTAATTTTCTGAAATTCCAAAATTATTTCAGAAATGTGACTTTTGGAATCGTATTTAGGACCCTCTGGACTACCATTTCTATATGGTGTTATATGTGTGCAACTCCATATTTGTCCAAAATGGTCATTGATCTTCTCCAGAAATTTCAAAATAATAAGAATTTTTTCAAAATTAATTTTCTGAAATTCCAAAATTATTTCAGAAAAGTGACTTTTGGAATCGTATTTAGGACCCTCTGGACTACCATTTCTATATGGTGTTATATGTGTGCAACTCCATATTTGTCCAAAATGGTCATTGATCTTCTCCAAAAATTTCAAAATAATAAGACTTTTTTCAAAATTAATTTTCTGAAATTCCAAAATTATTTCAGAAATGTGACTTTTGGAATCGTATTTAGGACCCTCTGGACTACCATTTCTATATGGTGTTATATGTGTGCAACTCCATATTTGTCCAAAATGGTCATTGATCTTCTCCAAAAATTTCAAAATAATAAGACTTTTTTCAAAATTAATTTTCTGAAATTCCAAAATTATTTCAGAAATGTGACTTTTGGAATCGTATTTAGGACCCTCTGGACTACCATTTCTATATGGTGGTATATGTGTGCAACTCCATATTTGTCCAAAATGGTCATTGATCTTCTCCAGAAATTTCAAAATAATAAGACTTTTTTCAAAATTAATTTTCTGAAATTCCAAAATTATTTCAGAAAACTGACTTTTGGAATCGTATTTAGGACCCTCTGGACTACCATTTCTATATGGTGTTATATGTGTGCAACTCCATATTTGTCCAAAATGGTCATTGATCTTCTCCAGAAATTTCAAAATAATAAGACTTTTTTCAAAATTAATTTTCTGAAATTCCAAAATTATTTCAGAAATGTGACTTTTGGAATCGTATTTAGGACCCTCTGGACTACCATTTCTATATGGTGTTATATGTGTGCAACTCCATATTTGTCCAAAATGGTCATTGATCTTCTCCAGAAATTTCAAAATAATAAGACTTTTTTCAAAATTAATTTTCTGAAATTCCAAAATTATTTCAGAAATGTGACTTTTGGAATCGTATTTAGGACCCTCTGGACTACCATTTATATATGGTGTTATATGTGTGCAACTCCATATTTGTCCAAAATGGTCATTGATCTTCTCCAGAAATTTCAAAATAATAAGAATTTTTTCAAAATTAATTTTCTGAAATTCCAAAATTATTTCAGAAAAGTGACTTTTGGAATCGTATTTAGGACCCTCTGGACTACCATTTCTATATGGTGTTATATGTGTGCAACTCCATATTTGTCCAAAATGGTCATTGATCTTCTCCAAAAATTTCAAAATAATAAGACTTTTTTCAAAATTAATTTTCTGAAATTCCAAAATTATTTCAGAAATGTGACTTTTGGAATCGTATTTAGGACCCTCTGGACTACCATTTCTATATGGTGTTATATGTGTGCAACTCCATATTTGTCCAAAATGGTCATTGATCTTCTCCAGAAATTTCAAAATAATAAGACTTTTTTCAAAATTAATTTTCTGAAATTCCAAAATTATTTCAGAAATGTGACTTTTGGAATCGTATTTAGGACCCTCTGGACTACCATTTCTATATGGTGTTATATGTGTGCAACTCCATATTTGTCCAAAATGGTCATTGATCTTCTCCAGAAATTTCAAAATAATAAGAATTTTTTCAAAATTAATTTTCTGAAATTCCAAAATTATTTCAGAAAAGTGACTTTTGGAATCGTATTTAGGACCCTCTGGACTACCATTTCTATATGGTGTTATATGTGTGCAACTCCATATTTGTCCAAAATGGTCATTGATCTTCTCCAAAAATTTCAAAATAATAAGACTTTTTTCAAAATTAATTTTCTGAAATTCCAAAATTATTTCAGAAATGTGACTTTTGGAATCGTATTTAGGACCCTCTGGACTACCATTTCTATATGGTGTTATATGTGTGCAACTCCATATTTGTCCAAAATGGTCATTGATATTCTCCAGAAGTTTCAAAATAATAAGACTTTTTTCAAAATTAATTTTCTGAAATTCCAAAATTATTTCAGAAATGTGACTTTTGGAATCGTATTTAGGACCCTCTGGACTACCATTTCTATATGGTGTTAAATGTGTGCAACTCCATATTTGTCCAAAATGGTCCTTGATCTTCTCCAGAAATTTCAAAATAATAAGACTTTTCAAAATTAATTTTCTGAAATTCCAAAATTATTTCAGAAAAGTGACTTTTGGAATCGTATTTAGGACCCTCTGGACTACCATTTCTATATGGTGTTATATGTGTGCAACTCCATATTTGTCCAAAATGGTCATTGATCTTCTCCAGAAATTTCAAAATAATAAGACTTTTTTCAAAATTAATTTTCTGAAATTCCAAAATTATTTCAGAAATGTGACTTTTGGAATCGTATTTAGGACCCTCTGGACTACCATTTCTATATGGTGTTATATGTGTGCAACTCCATATTTGTCCAAAATGGTCATTGATCTTCTCCAGAAATTTCAAAATAATAAGACTTTTTTCAAAATTAATTTTCTGAAATTCCAAAATTATTTCAGAAAAGTGACTTTTGGAATCGTATTTAAGACCCTCTGGACTACCATTTCTATATGGTGTTATATGTGTGCAACTCCATATTTGTCCAAAATGGTCATTGATCTTCTCCAGAAATTTCAAAATAATAAGAATTTTTTCAAAATTAATTTTCTGAAATTCCAAAATTGTTTCAGAAAAGTGACTTTTGGAATCGTATTTAGGACCCTCTGGACTACCATTTCTATATGGTGTTATATGTGTGCAACTCCATATTTGTCCAAAATGGTCATTGATCTTCTCCAGAAATTTCAAAATAATAAGACTTTTTTCAAAATTAATTTTCTGAAATTCCAAAATTATTTCAGAAATGTGACTTTTGGAATCGTATTTAGGACCCTCTGGACTACCATTTCTATATGGTGTAATATGTGTGCAACTCCATATTTGTCCAAAATGGTCATTGATCTTCTCCAAAAATTTCAAAATAATAAGACTTTTTTCAAAATTAATTTTCTGAAATTCCAAAATTATTTCAGAAATGTGACTTTTGGAATCGTATTTAGGACCCTCTGGACTACCATTTCTATATGGTGTTATATGTGTGCAACTCCATATTTGTCCAAAATGGTCATTGATATTCTCCAGAAGTTTCAAAATAATAAGACTTTTTTCAAAATTAATTTTCTGAAATTCCAAAATTATTTCAGAAATGTGACTTTTGGAATCGTATTTAGGACCCTCTGGACTACCATTTCTATATGGTGTTAAATGTGTGCAACTCCATATTTGTCCAAAATGGTCCTTGATCTTCTCCAGAAATTTCAAAATAATAAGACTTTTCAAAATTAATTTTCTGAAATTCCAAAATTATTTCAGAAAAGTGACTTTTGGAATCGTATTTAGGACCCTCTGGACTACCATTTCTATATGGTGTTATATGTGTGCAACTCCATATTTGTCCAAAATGGTCATTGATCTTCTCCAGAAATTTCAAAATAATAAGACTTTTTTCAAAATTAATTTTCTGAAATTCCAAAATTATTTCAGAAATGTGACTTTTGGAATCGTATTTAGGACCCTCTGGACTACCATTTCTATATGGTGTTATATGTGTGCAACTCCATATTTGTCCAAAATGGTCATTGATCTTCTCCAGAAATTTCAAAATAATAAGACTTTTTTCAAAATTAATTTTCTGAAATTCCAAAATTATTTCAGAAAAGTGACTTTTGGAATCGTATTTAGGACCCTCTGGACTACCATTTCTATATGGTGTTATATGTGTGCAACTCCATATTTGTCCAAAATGGTCATTGATCTTCTCCAGAAATTTCAAAATAATAAGAATTTTTTCAAAATTAATTTTCTGAAATTCCAAAATTGTTTCAGAAAAGTGACTTTTGGAATCGTATTTAGGACCCTCTGGACTACCATTTCTATATGGTGTTATATGTGTGCAACTCCATATTTGTCCAAAATGGTCATTGATCTTCTCCAGAAATTTCAAAATAATAAGACTTTTTTCAAAATTAATTTTCTGAAATTCCAAAATTATTTCAGAAATGTGACTTTTGGAATCGTATTTAGGACCCTCTGGACTACCATTTCTATATGGTGTAATATGTGTGCAACTCCATATTTGTCCAAAATGGTCATTGATCTTCTCCAGAAATTTCAAAATAATAAGGCTTTTTTCAAAATTAATTTTCTGAAATTCCAAAATTATTTCAGAAAAGTGACTTTTGGAATCGTATTTAGGACCCTCTGGACTACCATTTCTATATGGTGTTATATGTGTGCAACTCCATATTTGTCCAAAATGGTCATTGATCTTCTCCAGAAATTTCAAAATAATAAGACTTTTTTCAAAATTAATTTTCTGAAATTCCAAAATTATTTCAGAAAAGTGACTTTTGGAATCGTATTTAGGACCCTCTGGACTACCATTTCTATATGGTGTTATATGTGTGCAACTCCATATTTGTCCAAAATGGTCATTGATCTTCTCCAGAAATTTCAAAATAATAAGGCTTTTTTCAAAATTAATTTTCTGAAATTCCAAAATTATTTCAGAAAAGTGACTTTTGGAATCGTATTTAGGACCCTCTGGACTACCATTTCTATATGGTGGTATATGTGTGCAACTCCATATTTGTCCAAAATGGTCATTGATCTTCTCCAGAAATTTCAAAATAATAAGTCTTTTTTCAAAATTAATTTTCTGAAATTCCAAAATTATTTCAGAAAAGTGACTTTTGGAATCGTATTTAGGACCCTCTGGACTACCATTTCTATATGGTGGTATATGTGTGCAACTCCATATTTGTCCAAAATGGTCATTGATCTTCTCCAGAAATTTCAAAATAATAAGACTTTTTTCAAAATTAATTTTCTGAAATTCCAAAATTATTTCAGAAAAGTGACTTTTGGAATCGTATTAAGGACCCTCTGGACTACCATTTCTATATGGTGTTATATGTGTGCAACTCCATATTTGTCCAAAATGGTCATTGATATTCTCCAGAAGTTTCAAAATAATAAGACTTTTTTCAAAATTAATTTTCTGAAATTCCAAAATTATTTCAGAAATGTGACTTTTGGAATCGTATTTAGGACCCTCTGGACTACCATTTCTATATGGTGTTAAATGTGTGCAACTCCATATTTGTCCAAAATGGTCCTTGATCTTCTCCAGAAATTTCAAAATAATAAGACTTTTCAAAATTAATTTTCTGAAATTCCAAAATTATTTCAGAAAAGTGACTTTTGGAATCGTATTTAGGACCCTCTGGACTACCATTTCTATATGGTGTTATATGTGTGCAACTCCATATTTGTCCAAAATGGTCATTGATCTTCTCCAGAAATTTCAAAATAATAAGACTTTTTTCAAAATTAATTTTCTGAAATTCCAAAATTATTTCAGAAATGTGACTTTTGGAATCGTATTTAGGACCCTCTGGACTACCATTTCTATATGGTGTTATATGTGTGCAACTCCATATTTGTCCAAAATGGTCATTGATCTTCTCCAGAAATTTCAAAATAATAAGACTTTTTTCAAAATTAATTTTCTGAAATTCCAAAATTATTTCAGAAAAGTGACTTTTGGAATCGTATTTAGGACCCTCTGGACTACCATTTCTATATGGTGTTATATGTGTGCAACTCCATATTTGTCCAAAATGGTCATTGATCTTCTCCAGAAATTTCAAAATAATAAGAATTTTTTCAAAATTAATTTTCTGAAATTCCAAAATTGTTTCAGAAAAGTGACTTTTGGAATCGTATTTAGGACCCTCTGGACTACCATTTCTATATGGTGTTATATGTGTGCAACTCCATATTTGTCCAAAATGGTCATTGATCTTCTCCAGAAATTTCAAAATAATAAGACTTTTTTCAAAATTAATTTTCTGAAATTCCAAAATTATTTCAGAAATGTGACTTTTGGAATCGTATTTAGGACCCTCTGGACTACCATTTCTATATGGTGTAATATGTGTGCAACTCCATATTTGTCCAAAATGGTCATTGATCTTCTCCAGAAATTTCAAAATAATAAGGCTTTTTTCAAAATTAATTTTCTGAAATTCCAAAATTATTTCAGAAAAGTGACTTTTGGAATCGTATTTAGGACCCTCTGGACTACCATTTCTATATGGTGTTATATGTGTGCAACTCCATATTTGTCCAAAATGGTCATTGATCTTCTCCAGACATTTCAAAATAATAAGACTTTTTTCAAAATTAATTTTCTGAAATTCCAAAATTATTTCAGAAAAGTGACTTTTGGAATCGTATTTAGGACCCTCTGGACTACCATTTCTATATGGTGTTATATGTGTGCAACTCCATATTTGTCCAAAATGGTCATTGATCTTCTCCAGAAATTTCAAAATAATAAGGCTTTTTTCAAAATTAATTTTCTGAAATTCCAAAATTATTTCAGAAAAGTGACTTTTGGAATCGTATTTAGGACCCTCTGGACTACCATTTCTATATGGTGGTATATGTGTGCAACTCCATATTTGTCCAAAATGGTCATTGATCTTCTCCAGAAATTTCAAAATAATAAGTCTTTTTTCAAAATTAATTTTCTGAAATTCCAAAATTATTTCAGAAAAGTGACTTTTGGAATCGTATTTAGGACCCTCTGGACTACCATTTCTATATGGTGGTATATGTGTGCAACTCCATATTTGTCCAAAATGGTCATTGATCTTCTCCAGAAATTTCAAAATAATAAGACTTTTTTCAAAATTAATTTTCTGAAATTCCAAAATTATTTCAGAAAAGTGACTTTTGGAATCGTATTATGGACCCTCTGGACTACCATTTCTATATGGTGTTATATGTGTGCAACTCCATATTTGTCCAAAATGGTCATTGATCTTCTCCAGAAATTTCAAAATAATAAGACTTTTTTCAAAATTAATTTTCTGAAATTCCAAAATTATTTCAGAAATGTGACTTTTGGAATCGTATTTAGGACCCTCTGGACTACCATTTATATATGGTGTTATATGTGTGCAACTCCATATTTGTCCAAAATGGTCATTGATCTTCTCCAGAAATTTCAAAATAATAAGACTTTTTTCAAAATTAATTTTCTGAAATTCCAAAATTATTTCAGAAATGTGACTTTTGGAATCGTATTTAGGACCCTCTGGACTACCATTTCTATATGGTGTAATATGTGTGCAACTCCATATTTGTCCAAAATGGTCATTCAAATCATGATTATTTGTCTCCGTAGTATATAAATATGACTGTTAAGTGCTTAACATTGCTCTGTTAACTGCAAAATGAGCGATGTTAAAAAATATGGTTTGCGTCTTTGCTAGTTAAATTCGAATTTATCTTCACACACATACAATTCTTTACAAAAGTTTCCCTATATATATTATTTTAATCATATTTTACTTTTAACACTTCATCCGGCTGCAATAGCCGAGTGAGTAAAACGGCAAACCTCACCGACGAAATTGTGTGGTTACAATCGAAACTAGTCTGGGCAACCTGTCCGTGAAAGCCTGGGTTCAAATCTCAGCGCAGTCAAGAATGAAAAATTATCAATAAAAATTTTAATTAATTTCATGTTGTAAAATTCCTGTCTTCATAAAAATAATTTAATGAAAATTAAATTCAATGAACTTAAGCCTAATTAAAATATCTAAATTTGGATTAAAAATTGTTATTAATAATGAAAACTGAACCCTTGCGATAATGTTACTTGTCTATAACGTTATGTAAGCTAAGAAGTATAATTATAGAATAAACTTACAAAAAAATACTTTACGAACACTGTTTTATTTTATATGGCATATTTACAAAAAGTTGTTTAATAATATAATGTTTAATTACTTTTTTTAAATTGTGCACTATTTAAAACACTTCACTCTTCGAACAAAACACAAAGACTGAAGACTTTAACTAATAATACAAAATTTAGGAACGCGTCAAATAACGGGATATTCTCAAATACACTTAAAAAATTATTGCGAGTATAAGTCATTTGCCAAAGAAGTCTGCTATGCAGCGTTTGTAATTAAAAAATTCAATATGAATTTCTGTAGAAAGCCACAACAAAATTATTTAATATTTTTGCTTTCAATGTAATTTTTACATTGCGTTTCGTTTTACACAACAAGAGCCTAAATTTGTATGCTGTTGCTTTAAAGTAACAGTTTAATGTTCAAAAAGTAAACTTTTCATTTTACTACTGTTGTGAAAATAAATATGTATCAACTGTTGAAAAGTCTTTTATTGTCTTAGCAGTCGTACAGTTTTGGTTTGAACTGGCTTCGTACATTAGTGGTGTAAAATCAAAGAAACTGCTTCCTAATTTGTTACAAATTTATACATACGTTTTTTGTTAATTTAAAACTAACAGCAAGATTCATTACTGAATTAAATTCTATACGGTATTTACATAAAGGCGATTTTTCTGCTTTGTTTTTCTCATATTTTTTATCATAGTTTCAGTGTAAAAGCGTTTAAAATTTTTAAATTTTAATAAACATGTCATTGGAGTACTTCGGTACTTTTGAAATGCTTAAAAGTACAATTGTACTGACGTTATCATCCCTGATTCACATGTCATAAGAATTTACATTTATTTTACAACCCTTTCCAACACATTTTAACAGTTCTTCTTTTCCTTTTACTTTGCACAAGCAAACATTAAGGCCGTGTCGGATACAACTTTGTCGATTTGCGTGACGTTTCTACCTTTGGCAGAAATACGCAAAGCAAAAGGTGTATGACACAATGAAAACTTTGACAACACTCACGCATTGTTTGTTTACTTATAAAAGCGGTTGGTAATTTGTACATTTAATTATTTGTTATAAAAGTAAAAGTTACAAATTTAATTGGACGGTTTTTTGGAATTGAATTTGGCAAAAAAATTTAAAAAAAAAGAAAATTATACTAGCCAATTGTCAAAGCGAGCAAAAAGATGAGAGTTGGCTAACTTTTTGCTTCGCTCTGCTTTGAAAGTACTTTATGTGACATATTTCGTAAAAGTATGTATATGTTATCTTAGATGTCAAAGCGAATCGGTAACGCAACGCGAAGCAAAAGTTTTATCTGACATGGCCTTTACATTGTGATAAGAGTTGCTCGTTTTCAACTCGTTTGTGCTTAATTTCAGCTTCCAAAAAAATTGAGGTTACGAGTTTAAAAATAAAACTCGTGAGCACAAATTTTGAAACGAGTCGTTTTTTGCTTACATGTTGTGCACAAATATCTTACGAGTCGTAAAAAGTTTGTGCTCGCCAGTTTAAAAATAGAACCCGCGAGCACAAATTTTAAAACGGGAGAATTGACTTGAATTATGCTCGCGGGTAGAGTATTTTTTTCTACCCTGATAGAAACGCTCGTAGGAATTACTTTTTGGCTACTGTCTTAAGGTTTATAGATGGACTAGAAATCCAGTATTCATGTATAATTGAGTTTCTTAAATTTAAGAGATCGGTCAAAAAAATTCTAATTTCTAAATCCACAAAATGTTCATTCTCTTCTGGCTCTTCTAAACATAGTGATTAGCCATGTTCTTTCCATAAACATTAACAGTTTATGACCTTTTTTAATTTTACGATTTTATTTTTCTTTTAAAATTGTTTTTTTTTTTTTTAATTTAGACAAAAATGTGTCATGCGGAAACCCAGTACAAAAATGTTTTTCCCAAAGTTAGCAAATCGTCGAAACGCTGAACATAGTTTTTGCAGAAATCTGACACCGAACCCAAACGTTCATTCGAAATCTTACTATATTGTTTTTAAAACTTAAATATTTAAAGTAAAAGAGCCTTTATACGACAATATTAAAAAATGGGTTTGTGATAAAAATTATTTTTATATCAAAAAAAAAAATACACATAATGAAAGTTTTAATGGAATACGACATCGTTAAAAACTCCACCGGGGAAGCGGTGGCACAAGTAAATAGACCCAATTCACGCGTGCACAAATCTATTAAATGCCAGGAATTTTAAATGTTGGTTTCCAGCTGTTTTAACAATATCGTCGTATTGGCATAGACCAGCGATTTAATGTTATCCCAAGCAAAGCATTTAACCCATTTAAATCGCACAAGCGTGACGGCCATTCGCGAACAAAGCTCCATAAGATTGCTCGTTCGTCGAACATGATCTTAAGTTAATTCGATTGTGTCTTACGCTGTTCTATTGGACGCACTTATCGCCTAAGTTTATAGCGTCATGCTGGTCCTAAAAATCCGATAACATGGCCCTGTTGTAATCGCCGAAGCTACTGACATAAAAAACTCACCAAACATTTAATTTTGCACTACTTTGCTCTTAATTTGCATATATTTAAGTACATATATTAGCAATAAATTTCTGAAGAATATGGTATTCTGCCAATATCCACTTTATGTGCTTCTGGGGTCAATCTTTGATAATCAAAATACTTTGGCCCAATTTTGTCTCACTATCAATATTAAGAGATTATGCTGCATTTATCTGTGCGATAATTAATAATTTTATATTAAAAAAAAGGTTAAGAAATAATTTTCTATTTATTGAGCCACCAATTCTCTAAATAAAATAACTGTTATGAACTTTTCATTAAAGTTTTTATATACATTCATATTCATGTGTTTCGTCAATAATTTTATTTTTGTTCACATAAAATCAATACATTTTCATTTACTTCGTATATTTAGAATTTTATCATAAAAAATTTCTTCTTTTTGTATTTTTTTATTCTGTTTTACATGTCTGTTGCATGCAACCAACCATTGCTGTTGCACGTAACTTAAAATTTAACACACGGAGTGAAAAAATGCATTAAAGATAAACAAAAAGTCTGGTAAAGGGGAGAGGGTAAAAAATCAAAGACTTGACTCAAATAAGGGTTCCCCAATGTTTTCCGATTCGAAGTCCTATTTTAAGCATTTGCAACTCCAAAATAAAATTATATTTACCCAATAATTCATTTCATCATATTAAAGAGGGATATAATATTAATTTGTAATACCCCTCGTTACATGTCTCCTGCGAAACCCAGAAATATATTCCATTACAATTTTGAAATACACTCTCTTAGAGCTTTCATGTGATGTATCGGAGCCCCATTTAGTTCTGTCCCAAACTGAAGTTGGAATATAATTTTAGTTTTCAATCATTCTATCCCTCGTTACATGTCTCCTGAGTAACCCGGAAAAAATTTTACTACAATTTTGGAATCTGCTCCCATAGAGATTTCATATGATGACTCGAAATCCCATTCAGGTCTGTCCTAAATGGCCTTAAAAATACCCTAAAATAGCCAATCAGTACTGAACCACATTCTTAAATTAATTATTTTTCCACTTTACTACAAAAAAATTTAATTTGTTATGTTTTCTTTATTTATTAATTATAAATTATTAAAAATTTCGCTTTTTATTAAAGAAAAAAAATATTTTGTTTAAAATTTCCAATATTTAACAGAGATGTGGGAATTATTTACGTAATTGTGTGAACGTGTATAAGCAAATATAAATGCTTCACTATAGTAAAAGTACGGATGTAAAAAATAGTCTCATAAAACAACAAGGGAATGAAAACTACACGCACCAATAAGAGCGAGAACAAAAAATACACAAATTCCTTACTTTTTGATGTGAGTTTGGGATATATGTTTAGTAAATTTTTGTATGTTTCTTTGATAATTTTGCAACAACAATTCTTTGAAAAAACAATTCTCTGTATGCGTACACCACATACGACGCGCAAGTAAACATAGCAAATTCCTTGCATGAGTCAGCTTTATGCGACACATAAGTAAATACCACAAATACTCGCACACTGCACAAAGAAATTTTCAAATGCTAAAAGTATAAGCAAATATGTTTTACTGTATTGAAAGGCTTTAAAAGAAACAAGTACTAAATGAAGTGTAGTTCTTTGAATTCTTGAAATTTCTCAAACACTATACTGTAGTGCCGCTGTCACAAACAAATACTGAAAAAAAGGATAGACGCCAAATTTGGAAATTTTGTTTTTGTTTTAAATGTAAATTAAGCGAGTAACTTTTGCGCTCGCGTTCTACAAACAGGCAGTTAGTTTTTGCTTTAAATTTTATTTTAAGCGTTGCGTTGCGTTTTACACAATAAGGGCCTATGACATCGAAACATGTGTCTGACAGAAGAGCAAGTTAATATAAAAAGGAAAGCATTTAGTGATACTATTTTTGAAACCAGTTTTTGAAGCCAGCTCTTATGTCAATATAATATGGAATACCACAGTTTTTAACTAAAAACACTGAATGAAATTAATATAAAACCACATGAACCTATTTAAAATAAATAGCATTTAACCCGCTACTTCGGTAGCTTCTCCCCCTCTTTCGTGGACATAATTTTCGTGGACTTTTTTTTATGTCAAAGTTTAGAAAGTTTTAACAAAAAAGTACCAACATTTTTCATCTTTTAGGTTCGCATTCACTCAGGAGCCTGCACCTGTAATTTTATGTTTCTAAATATTTCTATAGCAAATTCAACAAGTTAGAGTGCTATATTCGGCTGTGCCGAATCATTAATACCCTCCACCGACAGGAGTGGGCTCTATATGATAAATACATATATATTATTAACTAATCTTCATAAAAACGACCGTCAGCATTCAAATTGGTTGCGGTTTAGACCTGAATTAAATTATTGACCGACAATTAGAAAGTTTTATGAGTTTCTTGTTAGAACTTTGAACTGGCTTGAGTAAAATATCATGATTTGTAACAGTTTTAGCCGAACTAAAATAATTTTTAGGTATTGGACCTATGGTAAATTATGGACTAATCATACCAAAATTCTGAAGACTGATTTCTGGTATTACAAAAAAGAATAAATTTCAATACAGCAGTGTATTTATTTTTTCTGGCAATATAAATCTAAGTTGGAAGAAAGTTTACCGCCTATGGTAAATTATGGTCCGATCTTCACGAAATTTGGCAGTGTGATTTCTATTCCCACAGAACTGTGCCATACCGAATTTAATTATGATTACGGTTTTAGGCGTACTAAACTGTTCTCCAGGAGTAGGGTTTATATGGGGTACCAAAGTTTAGTATGATAGCGTTATTTATTACGGTTTTAGGCATACTAAAATGTTTTCCGTTAGTAGGGGTTATATGGGGTCTAGGGTTAAATATGAACCGATCTTTACAAAATTTAGCAGTTTGATTTCTAGAGCCACAAAACTGTGCCATACCGAATTTAATTATGATAGCATTATTTATTACGGTTTTAGGCGTACTAAACGAGTAGGATTTATATGGGGCCTATGGTCAATTATGGACCGATCTTCACGAAATTTAACAGTATGATTTGCAGTCGTATAAAGCAAATTGGTGCACAATTTTATATTTTATATCATTAAAACTATCAATTTTTTAAGGTGGTGGTTCCACATTTTGATTCACAGTTCTGATCGTACTGAACGAACCGATATTGCTGGATTTCAATCCCAAACTGCTTAGGATAACTACAAGCAATTTGAGACCAAGTTTGTTCTTTTCTTTTGCGTTTTTCGAAAGTGAGCGTCTTTTCAACAGACGGACAGACTGACATGGCAAAATCGACTTAGAATTACTCAAGGAACCAGAATATATATACCAGAATATATATATATATGGGGTCTTAGATGTATAATAAAAAAGTTTCACACGGAATGATAAACTTAGTATACCCTCATTCACCACTAGTGGTGGTGGAGTTTTTGGTTTCAGGTGTTTAGGCTGTGCAATGATGAATCAGTCAGTCAGTAACGTAACAATTTTATATATAGATAAAATTTAATTGATTACAAGCAAAAATGAGCTTTTGCAATTTTTAAATGAAAGCCTGTTTTTGGCTTTGGTTGACTTCCCTTGGAACAGCTCATTAAATTAAGTAAATGTTTTAAATCATACTGTGTGGGTTTTCAAAAAAATGTATATATTAAATAAAACTTTGCCAGACGCAAAAAATTACTTGAATTAAAAAAAGGAAAGAATTGTGATAAATTAACCAAATAAACATTTTTTGTGAATATATGAAAAGAACGTTTTTTCTTTATTTCCCAGATGTTCTCTCATATGTAAACACACAAAATCTTAAGCCAAATATTTTGTTTCTGCCAGGGCTGCCAGTTGTGGGTCACTCAAGCAGCATAATTCAGTTAAAAGCAAGGAAATTGAGTACTCCACGATTTAAAACCCAGAGACAATGAAAGGCGATTACATGTAAAAAATGCTGCTTGAACGCGATTAAAATAACTTATTTGTGCATAAAATTTTTACTGGCGATGCAAAATGGATCCATTAGGACAACCAGATGAACATGAAATCGTTTGTGAAGGACCGTCAGTTAGCTGATTCAACGCTAAAGCCGAACGTTAATGGCGCCAATGCTCTGTAATTTGTAGGATCAGAAGAATCCGTCCTATCTACCGAACAAAATTGACTAGTGTAAATCCGAATAGATATCAATGGTAACAGTGTTGCCAAAAAACGTCTATTGTAATACTAATTGGTAGAAAATTCTTGAAAATCTATTAAGAAGAAAATAATTACTTATAAATCAACGGGGTGTGGCAAATTTCGTGTTTTAAAAAAAAATATATGTATATATATAAAAAGGTGGCATGTCATAAAGTCCAGTGGCAAAGTGTCATTGGACATTATAACGCACTTAAAAGTGTCGTAAGGTTCATGGACATTGTGACACTATTAAAAAGGTCATAATTTGAAAGTGAAGTAACACCAAAAAGAGTCATAATGCCCGCAGACCTTATGACACTTTTAAAAGACACTGGACATTATGACATGCCAGCTATAAAAACATCAACATTAAATGAAAGCAACAAGCGATATCCTTTTGTGTAAAAGCTCAAACGAGACTGACTGGTTTTACTTAATATTTGAGTACTCGTAGATGTGAGATTAAAAAAGGAAAAGAACACGGTGTAGTAGCTTAACCGAGCTGCAGTCGTTATATTCCATCATTCAAATACTCGGACATATTTTATAAGACCAGCTCAAAACTTTTTAGAAAATTGTAGTAAGACAGTTTTTTTCCTTCTCCAAATACACTTTGTTCAGATCGATTAAAAAAAGCTTTTTCTAAAATACGCTTCACTTTAAAACTTTACTTTTAAAGCGAATGCAAGAGTCTGCTGCATATAAATATAGTTCATTATTTGCAACTAAGTCTCCAGACTTTACAAAAATAAAACATTCTGGAGATAACCTAGTCTGAGCAATTCTCAAAATGTGAAATTCTTCAAAAATCTATTTTGGGGTAATCATTTTTTATAAAACTTTAAAACTTTACTTTTAAAGCGAATGCAAGAGTCTGCTGCATATAAATATAGTTCATTATTTGCAACTAAGTCTCCAGACTTTACAAAAATAAAACATTCTGGAGATAACCTAGTCTGAGCAATTCTCAAAATGTGAAATTCTTCAAAAATCTATTTTGGGGTAATCATTTTTTATAAAATCGGGCAGATCAATGAATTGCCGCCGCGGTGCATAGGTGTTTCTCGAAACATACTTTCAAAAAAAAACCCTCCCGGTATTTTAAAAGCCCATCTCTATTGACATCCCTGGTTTCTGAAAAGAAATAACTTTTTTATATTAAAGTACACATGCAGTTTTGGCAAGACCAGCAAAGCAAAAAAAGTATTTTAGAGCAACAAAACACAGAATTTAATTAAGCTCAGAAACTTGGAAGAGATTTTTTACTGCTTTTAAATTGCGGAAATAACTAACTGTATATTTAAAATACTTTTTTGTTTCCGTTTGAAAAGTGTAAAGAAATACTTAAGCAAATAGTTTTTTTAATAGCAAATGTATAGTTTTTAAATTTTAATAAACTAATTTGAGTCTTCTTTTAAAAACTTTAAACAATTACCTCCATATTCATAAAAAATATTTTAGGTTTATAGCAGAATTTTTTATAAAAATTAACCTTTTTTTTCAATAAGTAAGCGAATAATTAAGCTCAAGGCCTTAGTTTTTTTTAATAAATTTTATTTATTTATTTTAATATTCAATATTTCGTAACCCTACGGGAAACATCTTCAGGATAAAAATATAGAAATTTTTATTAAAAACGAGTAACAATAGACGTACATTAAACGACTGCCCGTTAATCCGATCTTTATCCTGAAGATGTTTCCCGTAGGGTTACGAAATATTGAATATTAAAATAAATAAATAAAATTTATTAAAAAAACTAAGGCCTTGAGCTAAATTATTCGTTTACTTATTGAAGTTAAAACAAAAAGGTCGAAAAAACATACATAATAATTAACCTTTTTTTTTAGGAATATGGGGGTAATTCTTTAAAAAAGGCTATAAGGGAGAGTACCAAAGAGGAAAAATGCATTTAAAGATGCTCAAAACAAATCGATTTGTGATGTTACTTAATATGTTTTGATGTAACATCTTCAACGCAGAACATAAATATTAAAATAAGCTTTTGCAATTGGATTAAGGAACAGTATTGATCAAGATCGGCAATGGCCGGGGGTTATAATTAGCACAAAGACCAATATTCAATATTGAAGCTACCACATTTACTTTCTTGAAAAAAAATTACGAATGGTATTAAGGGTTGTGTTCGTCTGCACTAAAACAAAAAAGATAGATAAAGTGTTTGGTTGTATGAGCCGAACGCTAAATAATGTTCTGTTTATTTTCGAACACCGCTTAAAACAAAAAAACAACACACATTGAAAAAATTACAAAGCTAAAGGTGGATTCATCCATGCGTTCCGAACAATATTCTTGTCCTGAGAAAATTTTTTTTTAATGAGAGAATTCTGCAGAAAGATTCACCCATTTTGGAAAATTTTCCCGGAAGAACACAGCTACCATGTGAATTACAGATATAAACAATTAGGAAAAACGAATTATTAAATTGTTTTTGAAAAGTGTGTTAAAGAAAATGGGCAAGAAAAGGAAAGTGATATTGTTATTTTTAATTTTAATTATTCAGCAAAAAAAAACAATTGTTGCAATATAAATGCAAAAACACTCAATTCAACTTTTATGTACAAATTGAAAATAAGTGGCATCTCAGTTCATTTCGTTCTGAACAAGAATTAAAATGAAACCAATTCAAGAGAAAACTTGCGGAACAAAATAATTTCTCTCTCTCTCACACATTCAAAAGTAAGACGTCAAACTCAATATAAAAAAAATTTTGTTCGTACATACAAATCAACTTCGTGTGTGAAGTAGTTTTGGAGATATTGAAAAAATAAACTCAACACATTCGGCTAATTCGGCGAAATTATGACATTTTGAATATGAAATAGCTTTTGAAAAAAAAAAAATTTTAATTTTTTTGGTTAATATATGTTCCTTATAGGATGAAAGAGGAACCTTCTCACCAAACTTCATCCAAATCGAAATGGGTCGCGTCCCACTCTTGGTCGATTTGACATGGAATTACCCACACTGTAAAGGCGATGGTTAACACTTGTGTAATAAGACTGATGCTGGTACAATAAAAACCAAATTTAGGACTAGAATCTCAAAATCTGACCTTAAAAAAACTGCACTTGCAGCCCACTGTGCAATAAGTAGCCATAAGCCAGACTACAAGAAGGTATTACAGGAAGGGCGTTATTATAAAAAGAGATTTACATTGAATATGCTACATATTTTAAATATTCCAACGAACACACGTCTTAATTATAAGACAGACACTGAAAATTAATAAATATAAAAGGATATGACAACTAGTTGATGACTAATGTTTAACTTATGAATTTGTGCGAAAAAATATGCGATAAAAAAAGATTTGTCATTTTTATATGTGGAAAGAATTTAATTTTTGTATATGTTTTAATTGTTGTTAAATTATAGAAAATTACTTGTTTTTTAGATTTATTGAAAATGGTTAAAACGGATTTAACCGAAATATCGGAGAAAATAAATTGTAAAAACAAAATAAAACAGTTGAATTTATTTCATTTCATTATTTTAAAGACCTTTTGCCGAAATAAATAAATAATCACACATAACAACACAGGGCAACAAAAGAGGAACACAATTTAATTCAAAATTTGAACTTAACTTGTAAAAAGCTCTATAAATCTTAAAGCTTATTTAAACCCAAATATTTCGTGGTGTTTTTTTTTTTTTTTTTTTGTTTAGAAAAAAAGTACAATTAACTGTAAATAAGAGTTTTATTTCTTGTTAACATTTACAAAAGCTTTTTGTTAATTAACCTTAATAACTATACAGTTAATGGTGGCTGTCTTTACTAAAAAAAACCAATAATAAACTTTAATAAACGCCTCCAAAGCTTTCATATTTTACCCTTAAATTTGCCTAAGGACACCGACTGTAATATAATAAATATGTGATGTGTAAAATTGTCAGAAAAAAGCAACTGCCTACAATTTTTTCGTGAAAAAAATTTACTGTGCCGTTTGTGGTGTCTGTCTTTACTAAAAAACAAATAATAAACTTTAATCAACGCCTTCAAAACTCTGATGTTTAACCCTTAAATGCCTAAGAACCGTTGTCTTTTTGATAGCAAAAATATAAGATGAAAAAAATCAACTACTTAACAATTTTGTCGAAAAAAAATTTTTCTTAGTTATTTAAAAAAATTGTGGTGTTATCTTAGAAGATATACTGAGCACTCCCCCGTAAGTACTTTTCAAACGAATACATTCTTAGAAAACCTAGACTAGAATGCTTAAAATATTTTTATTTCATTTCAATTGAAAAATTAAATGAACAAATACTATACATAGCAATATATCGAAAAAAAAAGGTTTTTTCCAACTTAAAGATATTTCTATTCATTGGGAGATACATTCGGATACCTCAAATGGACATTAGGGTGGCCCTCATTTATCCTTTGTGTGATATATAGGATGATATTTGCGACTTTAGCTTTTAAAATTCGAATTAGACGCCGTAGTTTTTTTAATAATTCAAAAACAATTGTTTTTAATTGTGGGATACTTAGTTATAATAGTAATCTTTCTTTTAAGATAAAAAAAAAAGTTTATTAGTACACTGAAAAAAAATAATTACTTAAAGAATTTTGTGAAAATGGAAAAAATTCTAACTTTATATTTCAAATGGCACAAAAATTACTAAAGGCTTTTAAACAAACTGGTTCTGGCTTGGAACTTCAATAACTAAAATTCCTTCGTGCCGCTTGACGATAGAATGTTTTGTTTGGTCACAAATTGAAAACATCTAAAAAAAACTTGAAAGAATACAAAATTCTTAGTTTTTTTTTTGACATTTCTCTATGTATATCTCAGAAACTTAGCATTACATTGTTAAGCGACACGGAGAAATTTTAGATCTTGAAGTTCTTACAAAGTTTCGAGCAAAACTATTCAGCAGTTTTTGTGCCATTTAAAAAACGAGTGTTTGCTCGCTTTTTGCTTTTCCAAAGAAATATATGAAATAATGACAAAAAGAAATACTTTTTATATGTAAATAACACATTTTCGACATTGAAAAAGTTTTTTTTATATAAATTCATATAAAATATGTAGATGTTGGTCAATATATTACAAACGTAACATGTTACATACATCAGATACCCGTACATTTGTTTTTCGCTGTATACTTCCTTTTCAGCCGTCATCGAGAGTCAAAGGCTGAGTTAATTAAAGATATTAAGAAATATATCTTATTTGAAATGCTTCTAAATAATGCGTCTCATAGTGGCTAATTGGCGTTGATCAGATAAAAAATGTTCGAGTTATAGTGGAGCAAAGCTAATATCTTATGAAAATATTGTTGTTTTTCACCAATTATTGTCATTTTTGTGCCACAATATAATAATAAAATCCCTAGCTTTTAATTTTATTGTATAGTCAATTTGATTAGAAAAGGGCTAAAAACTAAAAGTCTTATATAAAAAAAACGGAAGTATATCTGTTTCAAATTCTTCAAATATAGTCATACATACACACATACACGCAAGTAATCTTAAATGCTATTGTTTAAGTTTTTCATGGAATTGTTATGTTTTATTTATATACTTTTGCCTCTAGTTGCCAATTTTTTTACCCGATTTTCATAAGCAAAACCTTTTAGTCGTTTTAAAACGCCACCGAAAGATGGCGCTTACCCAGTATTTCCTAAAAAACGATACCAATTTGTGATACAAAATATACAGAAACAACTGTTTTTAACAAAATTGTAGAACATTGTTAAGTCATATTTTGCGGTTTGGAGGGTTAAATTGGCGATTTTCTGCAATAATAGAAAAATAACGGTAAATTTTCGGATAGGCCAAATATGAAAAAGTCGGTGAACAACTATTGTTTTCCAGACCTCAAGGATTTTTCAACAATAAAAAACTTCTTTTTCGCGAAAAGATTTTTAAAAACAAAGAGGATAATGAAAATCATATTCAATACAAAAAAATCTTTAAGTAAAAAACAATACAAGTGCAAGTTTAGACTGAAATGTTCAAGTGTGATGATAATTATAAAAACCATTTTATTCCGCGGTTAAACATAGATTAACCTTACACTTTGTGCAGAATATTTTTCTTTGTCCAGAGCAATTTGGTAGCTAATAACTTTCCCTTTTTATCCATCAGATAAAATCGGATTAAAAATGATGGACCATTGGGCGTCCATCATTTATAATCTGGAATCCCACTGCGGCGCTGGTTGACTATTTGGCTTTCAGCGTTTTTCTTCACTTTCTTTTTTAAGAGGTGGACGACCACGCCAGCTACTTCCAATTTAAATGATCCGATTTGTTTATTGTTCTATGTAATATCCATGCGTTTACACATTTCATATCAAAAGGATTATAAAATATTATGTTGGTGCACTTTCTAATTTTAATCATATTTTTTTGGGGCGTCCCATTGAGCTGTCCATCAAATCAACTCCACCCATACGACAATTTGATTTGTGGTCACGGAATCTTTTTTATTGTATTTTCTTTTCTATCAAATCGTTTTATTTTTACTGGTTCTCCGTTTTAATAAGTTAATATAAGTTTAGTGCCAACGTAAGTCGAAAACAGGTTAACTACTCTGTTATCTTTCCAAGACAACGATGTCACCAGAGAGATTATAATTTTTAATTCGGTATCACGGAGTAGTACCTACAGGAAAATTTCCCTGTGGGCGCAAATACACTAGCAATGATATTCTTGTATAAATATTGTCAAAGTAAACGATATTGTTTTTAAACCTAGGCACTTCGCGAAGCAATCGAACAACTTTTTTCGCAGAAGCCTAAAGGGCAGCTTCTCCTTCGGCACAAGTTTCAACTGATCCACTATGCACTTCAAATTTATTACCATATTCAATTGTATCGCAGAGTAAAAATGTTAAAAAAAGCCCCATTTTTTGGCTTATTCGGCTGGTACTGCTTCACATAGCGTTCAACTTTATTGGAGCATATTTGTTCGTCTCCACATAGCCTGTTCAACTTTGGAACGGAGGTAAAAGTTTTATTTGCAGTTTCAATAAGAGGTTTCGTATATTACAAAGTCTGTCAGGATTGGGATCATCTTGAGCAGGCTTTCTCAGTTGTATCATTGAAATTTTTTCCACAAATTTTTCAAAACGGCTTCTACTCATTTTGCTTTTTATGATAGTACAGCAACGATGATATTTTCAGACCAATAGTCAAGAGATCTTGAGATCTTATTACTCATAGAGAAAAGAATTCCGATAAATTTACGGAAATCCATTACTCTAAAATTAATTTGATCTATTCCAGAATTTTTAATGGATTCTTTAACTATATATTCCTCTTAGTAGTGTAGAAATACATGGCGCCAAGCTTGGTATGGGGTTTGTAAATTTTTTATATATTCCGAAAGACAACTATCTCCTTGAAATCGGACTCGAATTGAACTAAACTGGAGATTACCTTTCTTCCACAAAACTCATAGAAGAATATGAATTGCAAAAATTTGTGGTGGAAGTTTCTGATAAAAAAGTAGATGATGCTGAATTTTGCATAACCTGGACAAAACCTATGTCAGGATGAAGTTGCTGATCATTTATTTACCAGCATTTATCATGTTGATAAAATAGTCATGTACGGATGCATCAAGGTCAATTTCATCGTCAGTGCAAGTATACAAAACATCTTCAACAATTAGTTGGATATTTGATGCTTCTTGAATCCAAGTTTTTGCTTTAACTTCCCCTTGTAACAAATTCTCTATTTGTAAATCTTCAACTTAAGAATCCCTTTTATCCGTGCTATTGTAAGAATAACTGTCACTATTACACAATAATTCGCACACTTTTTCATGCGTTAACCTTGATTTCCCAGCTTTTGTTAAACCAGACATAAATAATTCAAAAAGATTTTTCAAATAATCCAAAATCAATATAATTTTATTTAACTCAATGAACTATAAACATAAAAAAAATTATTGGATCCAACGTTGTGTCTTAAAAACAATCAACATGCTTCGAACTACATTATATTTTTTCTGAATCTTAATTTCTACTCAGATCTGAGATTATACGTTGTAAATTACACTTTTGATTTAATTATTCAAAAAATATCATTTTAAAAGTTTACGGCTATTTAACTGCCAGGCCCAAAATGTCGACAAGAACATTTCTTTCGCATTTTTATATTGAAAACAATAATAACAAATTTAAATTTGTTTTTGTTTTCAATATAAATATAAGAAAGAAATGTTCTTGTCGACATAGTGGGCCAGGCCCTAAATAGAAAATCTCATAAATTTTTTAATACAAAATAAAATTTAGATGAATTTCTTTTTGTTTGTACTTTTTTTTTACTTAAAATGAGCCTTCCTACAAGCTGTATGGTTGTATCTGTAAAGATACAGTGAGCATATAAGGGTTAATTTTAAACATTCTTATCAGTTACAGCATCCATACACTGCGCAGTTGTTATGAATGTCAAATGCCAAGCTAAAAATGAGAAAGTAATAGTTGACATTAAGCATCATTTTGCGATTAAAGTTTAGTACGTCAACAGCTTTTGCGGAAAATACACATCAAATCGGAGAAACCAACAGAATGCATCTCATGTGAAAAGTCAAAGTGATTATAAAAAAGAAAACAATCATTAATTATTAGAAATTTTGTTATTCAAAAATACCAAAAAAAAAACAAATTTCCTAAGAAATTTTATAATGATTTCGTGGCCTAATGTTGTGGGCATATTTTTAGCCTGTCTAACATTTGCAAGAGCTCTACCAGATGTGATAAAAATTGGTAAGAAAATTTTTTAGAAAATGTTTCTTTTCTTTTTATCACTCATCCATTAGGATGTATCTGCGTTTTTTACGCTTGTATTGATTTTTCTTCGTTACACCGCAACACATGTTGTTGTATGCAAATGCGAATGTGTGTGCGCAAATTTGTTAAAGTGATAATATTGTTTACATTTTCTGCACTAAAATTTTGGTGTAAAATAATGTAAACAAAGAGTGTGTGTGTGTTTATGAAGGATTTTTTGTTATTATTTTAATCAGTTTCATTTGTATGGGATTGTTAGCGTTTTTTTTTTTTTTTTCTTTGTTTGTTTTTTGTTCTAATGTTTGTTTACATTTTGTTTTTCTTACATACATATTTACTTTCCGGTTTTGTGCCATTAAACGAAAACAAATGAAGGTGGATTGTTTCATCCTACTGATGATAACCAAGAGCTGGCATTTCGTCAAGCTGTTGATCGTATTAATGCGGATCGTATGATTTTGCCGCGTTCTAAACTAGTGGCTCAAATTGAACGTATATCACCATTTGATAGTTTTCATGCGGGAAAAAGAGGTAAGTAAATTTATTTTTATAACATTAAAAATGTTAATATTCATACAATTTATAACCGAACAATTATATATTAAAAATGTTAACATTTTTTTGTTTGAACTCGCACAGATTTTTAACTAAAAAGAGGGTCATTCTTTTTTCAAGCCCAACAGCTTCTCTTCATTAATTGGAACGGGTTTTATTGCATTTATTATTGGTAAATACGCCCAAAAACATACTTCCGATAAATAATTAAAATGAATGTCCCAAAATTTTGTAATGTAGGGTGTTATAAAATCTCTGAAACAATTCTCAAAAAAAAAACGTTTGCACACGAAAATTCAAAAAAAACTTAAAACTTTAGTTATATGTATAATGGGATGACATATTGGCATCACATAAATTACAAAGCGGAGTCAGTTTTATAAAGCATGTCATCAGTGCTGTGATAAACTGTCATCAAATTGAGTCATTGTAATTGACCTTAAGTCAAATTGAGAGAATAACATTATTTACTCACCCGTTACACATGTTTGTTTTACTTTTGTTGTATTCCGCCCTTTGTTTATAAAAGAACTCTCAATTATAAGACACCATTAGCATGCCCGATATGATTTTCGTAATAATTCTACTTTAAAAATTTAATGTATTCAAAAAAATATTTTGAAAAAATAGAATATGGGAATTTTTGCTTAAAATGTTACTTTTTAAACATGAAAATAATGGCAATAATATATTATGACATCGTTGCACTGATGACATGATATAATTTATCATCGCACTGATGACAGTTTTTCTGTACTGATGTCAAAATACATCAGCGTTATGACGCCTTTTCTATCAGTGTACACAAAATGTAGCATCGAATTGATGTCACTGTAGTCATAGCGTAGATGACACATAAAATATGAAAACATTTTATGATGACGTTCGTCATTGAATTGATGTCACTTTTTGCCTCATTGATGCCATTTGTAATAACATTGATGTCACAATTCTGATCTTAGGGCATCATCAATATGAAGATGGATTTTTCTATGAGTGTAGACTTCATACATATGGAAATAGTGTTCTCGGCTTTTACGATCATATCGAACATCTTTTTGAAAAATGCACTTTTTTAAAAATAAATCGGAAATCTATTCATTACTTCAATTCTTTGTTAGATATTTTAAAACAAATTATATGCGTAAATTTTTCAAGTCTGACTTTAAATTTTTGCCATACAATATTATTGTAGCGAATGAATGTAGTGTTTAAAATCAGACTGTCAAAATTTTATACAAAGTTAAAAAAAGAAATTTTTCTTGATTATATTACCTAATGTGCTTAATAAATTGGTTTCAAAAATCAGACAAATTGAACTATTATTTCACCAAGGGCCCATACCAATATCCTCCTGAAATACGCGCTTTTTTCTCCGGAGGTGTAGTTTCTACAATATTGATTTTAGACTCCGTAAAATATTTACATATGTATATTCTGGATTCATATGAGGTGAAAAGTTCTTTTAACGATGTCTGTGAAATGAGCACAAATGTGCAATAATTTTTAGGATTCCAGTATGACCTAAGGATAGGCTTTATATAACAAATGATCGGAAATATTTCCCTAAGAAGTCGAAAAATCGGGTTTAAATACAAATTTTTGGTAATTTTGTGGTTTAAATACTTGAAGGTAAAAATTTTTATATACAAAATTAAGCAAAATTTTGTCACGACATATACAAAATGAACTAATGTTAGTTCTTAATGGTAAATACTGAATACACAGAAGAAAAATCATTTTTTTTTTAATTTGGGCCCATAACACTTTTATTGCTTAAGCGATTCTGCTTTATTTTAAGCCACTTAAATAAAATAACTAAAAACAATTTGACACCAAAATAATTTATGCAGGGTCGGGCGAAAGTGGGTCTAAATTGACGTTAACCCCATATATATGGTTTATGGGAACATGGATTAATATTTTCTAGAGTAGCTCACGGAATGGCATACCTAATAATTATTTGTCGTTAGACAAAAAGATTTTAAGCCAAAAAACACGTATTCTGAGGTTTTGGTTGGCTTAAATTCTCTTTCGCTCAGTATCAATAACTTAAGTCTAGCACAACTACTTGTAATCGTAATCATCTGCTCTTTAGGAAAAAGTCTATGAAGTACACCCAATCAAAAATTTTCAATTTAACATTATAAAAAACTACAGTTTCTGACCTATGACCTTTTTGCCTAACGCCAAGAATTCTGGGTTTGGAAAATTTCAAGTAAAAATTTAAAAAAAAAAATAAGACAAGTTAATATCGTTGCCTTGCACATACAAGCTCAAATATCAAATCATTGGTTCATAATTTGTAATTATATGCTAATGCTATTAATAAATAAATAAATATCAATGTATTTGTGATGTCCACCACTGTCCTTAGTATCAAAAATTATGATATTATTTAATAATTTGCTTATATAAAAAGCCCATATGGAATAAAAATTTCTTTTTTTGCAAGTTTAAAATTTTTTTCAGTAATAATTTAAGTAGAATTAACAAGTTACCAATTAACAATTATATAAATAATGTTTTTTAAGCCCGATAGAACTTAAAATTTTAAAAGTAACACAAAAAACCAAATTTTAATAATAAAAAAGAGGCATTTACGTTTTAAAATAACTTCGGGCATAAGGGCACCGCGACTGTTGTTTCACGAAGCGCATTCTGGACGTTCGCCGTATGGTACTAGTTTCATCCTGTTAAAATTAACCCTCGCCAAGATCAATGTGATCCATATTTTCAAACAAAAAACCATTGATCTTGGTACGGTAACGATCTCCATCAACCGAACCGCGAGCTCCGGTTCATTTTTGAAGTAATAAGTCCGATTATGCAACTAGCGTGTAAACCGCACTAAATAAGACTCGCAAACCAAAAAAAATTCTTGCGAAACTTAATTAACATATGTGAATAAGATGAACTAAATTCGATTTTCGACTGCAGTATTAATGTATAGCTGATCGTAAGATTTTTCATTTGGTGTTATGACCCCTATTGAGGATTTTACTGATTTGGTTTATTCACAGTGGTACACTCATAAATTTATTACAATAACTGATTGTGGATTATTAAATTTGTTTTTCGTACTGTTAAAATTTAATAAAAATATAGTAATTTTATAAATAAATTTATTTTTTTAACATTTATGTTTGTTATTCAAAACACAAACTATCAAAAAATAATGTTTTTCCGTACTTATGTTGTTCTGTAGTTTCATTTTTTGTCGGTTAAAATATATTTTTTATTAAATTTTTCGGAATATGTTAAACTCATTTATTTTAAATGAAATGTAAACGATCCGTTTTTTCAATAAATTTTTAGTTGTTTAGTTGTCGAATTTTTTAACGACAACAATTTTGCTTTTAATGCTGCAAGCCAATTTAAAAAAACTTGTTGAAAATGTTAATATTTGTAAATTTTTTTTGTTTTCGTCTATTGGATAGGCTTGTTTCCCTAAGGAGTAAAATTCGTTGTTAACAATGAGGAATTGCATAAAAGTTCAGCCTGTAAAAAGTGGGATGAAACCTCGCAGAAGCTAAATTGTTTGGGGCCAACCATAATTCTGGCGTGGTCATGTTTTACTTTAATTATTTATTTTTAAATGTGTAAACAAAACTTTTCGTTTTAAAGTGCCGTCAGATAGAAATGTACTACTGTGAATAAACAAAATCACAATAGTGCTTTTTTTATCAAATGTGCGCTATAACACCAAATGGTAATTAGTTCGATCAGCTAATTCAACTGTTTTCGAAAATCGAATTAAGTTCAAATAGGCACCAATACGATTTTCACCATCAGCAAATTACCTTATTTATAAATATTTCAATCATGCAGGGTTGTCAGAATTATTATATTATTATAAATTCCCTAAAATGGTGATTGTGGATTAAGAAATACGAGTAAAAAAGCGTTTGATCAAACTATTTAGCTATTTTAGTACTTTTCGCTTATACTCACATCCTTTAGTTGCAGACAAATCGTGGACTATATCGCTAATGTGACTCTAAGCCTAAGTCCGATATAAGCCACTATGAGGCATATAACCAATATCAAATATAATCAAATTATTTGAATATAGAAAATAAAAAATTTATATAAATTACAACGACAGCAAGCTCATGGATTTGCAACAGAGTTGCATACAGCATAAGAAAATAGTTTAAATAATAGTCAGCCATGTTCTGGAAATCGAATTCAAGTGGATTTGAATTCCAAAAATTTTTTAAAACCATCCTTTTTAAAAAGTTCAGAAAAATATTCCGGTTTATGTACGTTATACTAAAAAAAAACTACCGTAGATTTCCATGATTTTTAGAGTAATTCTAAGATATATAATTGGTACTGATATTTATTAGAATTACTCTTTTTTTTTTAATAAAACTGAAAATTTCCTTCTATTTCAATCAGATATTTCATAACTGATACAAACTCCAAAAACCAATTTTTTTTCGAGAAGAGAGTTGATGACAAAAATTAAACGATTTAGTTCTAAGCTCTTTATGTTTGTGGTTTCGAAAACTAAAAAGAACTTATTTAGTCAATTCACAAGGTATCCTAACATGTCATATTGTGAAAATGTCCTAATATTTCACAATGGTTTAAAAATATTGTTGTTGGTTTGTTAACAAAAAGTGTCTTAAATAAATAGAACGTTGCTTGCTGTGTTTATTGTGCTGTCGTAATTAATCAGAAAAGTCCAGCGCTGAGCGGCTGAGCCGTACAACAATATTTTTAAACCATTGTGAAATATTAGGACATTTTGACAATATGACATGTTAGGATACCTTGTGAATTGACTAATTATGTTTTACAAATATGACTATAACGCTAATAATTTGCTTTACGTTTGCTTTTGATAGCCGCTCAAAGATGGCATATACGGCAAATGTGCTCATATGGCTAAATGGACTATAACGTAAATACTTTATATTAAATTTGGCAGAATAAACATGTAAAATGGACTATATCAGTACCGTGACGAAAAACTGTAGTAACTATATACGAAAAGTACTGTAGTAACTCCCGTCTGCATTGCTTTGTAGCTAAATTTGCCACTATTTGCATTACCTTGAATCAAAGTTATCAAGTAGAAAGTTTAATTTAAACAAAATCTGACGAATTTCTTTAAGATTTATATTTTCGAATCCATATTTGCAACATAAGCAAATAGTTACGTAAATAAATAATTTTTTTTAAATATTTTAATCCAAAAGATAATTTTTTTTCTATGGAATATTATTGTCTAAGCCAGGGTTGTGAACTATTTCAAATAAAAAAGCGCCGTGCCCCCAATTAAAAAGCGCTATATACAAAACTTAATGAAATGGTTGCCAAAACAAAATGTTTACATAAAATCATATCAAAATATATATGTATATTCAAAAACTTTTTTATATTATATCAAAAGTTTTTGAAAAACGGTAACAAACTTTAGTTAAATGTACCTTAATTTTATTTAATGAAATATTTTCACACATCAAAAAATTCTCCACAGCTTTTCACCAATTAAAGCATTAATCAAAAATAAAATCAATTTTAATTAAAAATTTAATCAATTGTATTAAACGTTTTATCTAGTGAATTAAACGTTTAATCAAGTGAGTAAAACGATTAATTAATACTATTAATTTGTTTACAGGTGCAAATTTAAATAATTTTTTTTTAGTTAATATCACAAATTTTTTAATTGAAATCAATTTTTATTTTTTTCTGTGTATGCAGATAAGAGTTCAGAAATGTTGGGTATCTGTAATTTGAAAAAATATTAACAGAAAAGCATTAATTTAGCGATCTTTTTAAAAAAGCGCTAAGGGAAAAATATGCGTCTTTTTGACAGTTAAAAAGCGCTAAATTGGCAACTCAGGTCTGAACAAATTTTGTTTTCTTCTTTAAATTCGAAAAATAAAAATTTTTTAATACAATAAAGTTGCTTATGAAAAGTAATAATTCCTAATACCTATTCTTTAACTTGCACAAAACCTATTTTTAGATTCATTTGACTTTGTTAAGTTTAAAAGAAATAACACTTTAAGAAGATTTTAAGCATGTAGTAAATATGTACATTTAAATACTTCTTGTTTACCATTTATTTTTTAGTCGACTAAAACAAAAACAAAGCTGCAATCAAATTAATCCTTTTGTCATACACAAGTTGTCTCTAAAAATCGTTAAATCCTTAAGCCTCTGCAAACAACGATTTTCTTTGGACTCTATTGTTTTAGTTTTTCTTTAGAAATTTAAATAAGGCACACAAAATGTCTACAAGTTTAAATAAATTCGAATGCAAGTATGTATAATCATCTAAAATATGATAAACAACTTTTTGGGATACATCAGCTGTAGTTACCTGTGTAGTCACGTATACAAAGGGTTTGGGGGCGGCAAAAGTTTACCAATCTACCAGTGTGTTCGAAATGTTTCATGGCAAATAATTCTGTTGCATTGGGAGAGGGCTGCTACTGCTGTTCTTACAAATGACATTTTGCTCATTTGATATGACAAGAAGATAAATACCAGCACCAGCCAAGCAACAAGCCGTCCTTTGCAATTTCAACAAAGAGGAACAAAAGCTTATAAAGAATTGCAGCAGAGAGTAGACAAAAACTTGCTACATACGTATATAACATATGAATATGTGTTGCTTAAACCCTTAGCGCCATGTATAATTTGGCATGTCTTATTCCAAATTAATACGACATTATTATGACATAGAGAAAAATGAATTGTTATAAAGGATAACCGGTGTTTTACTCGTAACATGAGTTCTATTTGAGGATACTTATCCTGTGCTCATAAGCCGGTATGCATGTGTTTACGGCCAGGCAGTTGGTTGTAGAAATATTAGAAAATGTTTAAAGATAAGAGAACATGACTAAAAGAACGTCAGACAATGCTTTAATATGATACTTAAGAAACAATTAATCCAGAAAATACCAAAGAAAAATAGTTCAAGGAGTGGCTTTTTTTATTGCACTGGAGCGATTATGACAAGGGTTTTTATTATTACTATTATTTTATGCTTAAAAGAACAAACAGGAAATGAACTTAATTGTTTAAATTTATTATTTTTTTTTAGTATGCGGTCTTTTGAATGTGGGAGTTGCAGCAATATTTGGTCCCCAATCTACTCATACCGCCAGTCATGTCCAAAGTATATGTGATAACATGGAGGTAAATAATATTTAAAAGTATTTAAATACATAAAAAAACCAATTCTTTACCAGATGAGGGGCCTAATTTTCAAAACTACAAGTAACTAATGTTCAAGCAAAATACGTTAAAAATTAATTTCAACAAGTTGTTTTTTTTTAATTGAGCAATGAGCCATGGTGAATCTCAATGACATACGTCATTGTTTTCTTTTTTTGTTCTCTTTATTTGATTCACACTAAATAAAAATTACTACTACAATCACTATTCGCGATTAAAAAAAAAAAATGCAATACATCCTAGCACGAAAATTTAATCAGTAGGAGTCGAGAATGTAATACATATCTTCCATAACTCATTACTCTTAACACAGAACATGTCCTAGGATTGTAATAAATTATTTTAATGTATACTGCGAATAAATTAAATAATTCGTAACGGATTTTGATTAAGAAAATATGTAAAGGAAAAATCCAAATAATTGTCACGAACAGAAACAATTCATTTCTTGTTCGCCAAATGTGGGAATATACGTGGTAATCCATGCATAATTATTGTGTCAATAAAATTACCTTCTCGATTCCAATGAATGCTTTATTGTACTTTCGACAATAATACATAATCTTTTTAGTTATTTATGTAATCAATTCTTAATTTTACCGCTGGGGTTTTGAATTTTGAATACATCCCAGCGGGAAAATAAAAAATTGATTACATAAATAACAAAAGAAAAATAATGCATTCATGAAGTCGAGAAGGTAATTTAATTGACACATACTACGGTTATACGCAGGCAGCCTATTCGAAAATAAATTTTATATGCGATTAACTAAATTACTGTTTATATGTCAATTTTCCTACAGAAAATTCTTATTTTTGTGATGTCAGATGAAACATTTTATCATTTGGTAGCACCGTATGTACTAGTGATGCCAATCGGGACTGATTTTTGAAAATCCCGGGATTTTCGGGATCCCGGGATTTCCCGGGATTCGGGATCAATGTGTTTCTTTAAGATGCTTTTTTTTAATAAACAACACTTTTTGAATATTCAAAAGGTTTTATATACGTAACATAAATTTTTAAAAATAAAAACAACAAAACAATTTATTTTATACATATGTTTATAACACAGACCTCACCCATGATCAAACTAATCAGATTCTAGAAAAAAGCTTAAAAAGATATAGGTATCTGTTAGTTTTTCAAGATTAATTCATTTCGGTTTTTTGACAGCAATTCAATTTTTAATGTGAATTAAGTTGTGACGACATTAATACACTGCAAAGTGTAGTCCCTCATCGATCTCGATAGCTGAGTTAAAAACTGTAATACTATGTCGACTGCAGGGCAGTACACCTCCAGGGTGAGGGCGAGATTCATAATCAATAATTTAAGTACGTTTAAAATATATTTTAAAATAAAATGTCTATACAAATGTTTCTTAAAACAGATTTCAAGTTTAAATAATTTTTTTATGAAAACGTCAGATAGTGTTTATTTATAAAAACATTCTTTTATTTACCGTATGTTTTTAAGCAAATTTTTTATTATTATTGGACCGGAAGGAATATGAGCTATTTCATAAATATAACGACTTTATTGTTATAATTATATCAACTTTTATTCTTTAGTTTCTGAATATACTTTAATTGGATCGTGAATAATTTTTATTTTTTGCTTGATATATGTATAACCATTATTTCTTGATTTCTATATTTTGCATAAAAATAATAACTTTTATTTTGGTATTATGTCTTAAGCCAAAGCTGAACTTGCTAAACGTAATTGAAAAAGGGCTTGAGATGTGGATCTGCAAATTTCTTTCCTACTTAATATAATGGTTTTTATTAAGCAAAATACAAAAATCCAGAAATAGTCGTCATATATCAAGCAAAAAATGAAAATCTTAAATACTCGCTGTGTTCCAAAAACAAAAATTAAACTCAAAAATAAGAATTATTTGTAATAAAAAATAAACTTACATATAATTTTTTAAAAAAAATTTTGGAAAAAGTATAAAAATTCAATAAAAACGAACATTTTTGTACATCAAAGTTGATATGTTAAAAATCCCGGGACTCATAAAAATAAATCCCGGGATTCGGGATTTATCAATCCCGAAAAATCCCGGGGTTTCGGGATTCGGGATTTCCCGTTTGGCATCCCTAGTATGTATATAACCTTTTTATTTTTTTAAATCAAAAATTAAAAAAAACAAGAATTATTGTGTATTTGTATATTTTATTTGCACAATTCATAGATAATTTTAAATTTGTGTCAAATAGATGAGCCACATCGAAATAAAAACTTAAAAGGGTTAAAAGTGTGGCAATGTTTAAATCTTATTTGCAAATAGTGTCGGTAATCAGGAATTGTTTTCGTGAGTTAGCTATTCTTAAATAAAATTTAATTCACTGTTTATGCGGCAATTTTCTCTACTTGCAATATAATTATTTGTGAATAAGCTGTGCGTATAAACGTAGTAACAGAAATTATTCATTGATTACCACGTATATTCCCACATTTGGAAAAAAAGGAATGAATTGTTTCTGTTCGTTACAATTATTAGAGTTATTCCACCGGTTTCCGGTTCTGCCCAAGTCGGTTATTTTAAAATGTCCCTTTTTCGAATATCGAATAAACCGGCTATTTAGGTATAATAAGCCGGTTATTATAATAATGTGTAATTTATATACGTTTTCCTTACTCTTTTTGTAAGTGTACCCGAAATTTAAGTATTTTTCTAATTGAATATTGGGCAAACTTAAACTCTTAAGCAGAATGTCAAAACAAAATGTAATGAAAGTCTTAAAACATTATGAACAATGTAAATAAAAATGGCTTATAAAAGCGTGTGTTCTTGTAAATAAAAACCAAAAACAATTTAAAATACTACAAAAAAAGTGTTCGGTTCAAAAGTAAATAATAATTTCTGCGAGAGTATTCTAAACAGTAAATATATTTTTATATAGATGTTATCTCTGGAGATATTTCGAACGGGATTAAAAAGGCAATGTTAAGTGCCTGAAGTGACCTCAAATGATAAGTTGCAAAGGTTCTTACACGTCACGACTTATTTATTAATTAGTCCACATGCTTGACATAAATGTGCTCCAAATAAAACTTAAATTCGTTCAAGGGAGTTCGAAAGAGACGACAAATAATACTTTACTAAAATACGCTGCCAAAAATCAATCATTGGTTGAAATATTAGCCCGTTGTGTTGCCGAGGACGGAATGAACGTTAAGGCTCTAAAAACCCATAAGTAGCTCTAGCATATCTTCATCCTTAAAACAACAACATTCCGGCGGAATCAAAGATATGGAAAAATTCATCGGTTTTATTAAAACACAAGGAGCTAAAAAACAAAATTGCATAAATCAAACAATGTCATAGAAGGTTTTAAATTGTGGTCGACGAATTGACAAATATTTCATACAAAAATCATGTTCATATCATTATACGTTTCTATAATGCTGAAACAAAAGAATTTGAAATAAATAATCCTGGTTAAGAGGTTTTGTTTGCAATTTTTCAAATATATGGTTGAAGTCTACTGATTCATATAGACATGCTTAACCACCAACAAATTAAAACTCATTTAAAATAAATTTGGGAGAATATCTCAAATTATAAATTTATACACTTCCTATAATTTTGTATTTGTTTCTTAATAACATTTTACAATTAAATTCTTACAAATATTCTTACAAATAAAGCTTAGTAAGATTTATTTATAACGTGCTAAATTCCCAATTTCTATTTTTTGGTAAAAACACTGAAATTTATTATTAAGGGGAAGCAAGTTTCTATGCGCATTTCGCTGGTTGCTTAGGCCAGCTCGTCAGGAAACTTTTTCCAAAGACTTTAGTAAATAAATAGAAATTGTTAAAAATAAAGCTAAAGTTTAATTAATTAACTGGTCACGGTTTTTGGATTTTATCGTCAAATATTTGATAAGTCTGAACATAACTTAAGTCATATTTATGTTTTTATTTAAATTAACGTTTAATTAAAAAAACTTATATGATTTTTGAGTTTTTATGTATTCGAATTAAAACCAGTTAACCGGTTATTGGAAAAATGCGTAACCGAAAACCGGTTTTTTTTAAATAGCAACTATTCGGAATATTCGAAACCCGGTTTTAAAAAAAGTCGAATAATCGATCTCCCTTGTAATGAGCTATGGAATCAAATATTAAAAAAGATATGTATTACCTTCTCGATTCCTATTGATTACATTTTCCTGCTGGGATCTAATTGTCCTTTTATGCATTCAATTAGACTTATATTTAATTAAAAAAATAATGCATATGGGCATTTCCTCCGAATGGTCAACCAGGATGGAAAAATAAAATGTTGATAATCATCGTAATTTATTGTTTATAATTATAAAAATGTTTTTATAATAGAATGGTTACATAGCATATCTCAGCTGTTTTACTTGAGCAAATTGGGCTGGAAACTGGAAAACTTTATATATTTTTTTAAGCTACTTCTAAAGACATTTTTATATATAATTATTTTACATGCAAAAAATATGTTATGTTTGCACTCTTTCTTCAAAATATCTCTATTACAATCAATAAAGAAGTCACTTTTCAAAAGTGTAAGGAGAACAAAAAAAAGTTCGATTAACGGTAAAAAAAAAAAACATATTAAAAAATCGTACGTTCGCGACCGGTACTTAAGCCAATTAAACAAAAACCAAGAAAAATATTTTATTGTGTAAATACTGGATAGAGAACTACATTAATACACTTTTAAAATAAAGTAAAGACTTTTGAATATTCCGTTCCATTTCGTAGATTTTTACATTTCATTACTGTCAGCGAAAGTTGACTTCTATTTTGCGTACGTTCGTGACCACATGTTTATTACATTCATTATGAAAACTTAAACTCGATGAAATCCATCTTTTGCACTAAAAATAGAGCTACCAAAATGCTATCGAATTGCAAAAAAAAAAAATGCTAGGAAAAGTTTTATTTTCTTTATTATTTGTACATTTAAAGCGTACGAACGTACGTTCGTGACCCCAGGAAATGGCCATATATTAAATTACAAAAAATTATGAATTTATTACTTTGTAGTTTATTATAATTACTCGTAATTACTAATTAAATAATGTCAATTACAGTTTCGAACGAATATTTTTAAATTGCGACAATTAAAACTAATTTTAAAATAATACATTCCAGTAATTATTTGGTTTAGACTAAATTTACTAGGAATTGTTATTTAGAAACCCATAATTACGTATTCCTTGCAGTTGTAATTGTAAATGCTAGTTATGAATTTTAGGCAAATAACACAATTTGATATAAAAAGTAATTGAATATTACAAATTAAATTAATTTTTAACTTAAATATTTCAATGTGTATTTCAATTACATTACTTGCAAATGTGTATTGCTATTCCAAAATTACATATTAAACGTATTTTTCAATTATTTGTAATTAAATCTTTTTCAAAAATCTTTATTACATAAGCATTTATGTAAGTTCAAGCTTTTTTAAATACCATTCGTGTAATTGACTTACATATATTTTGGTTTAAGTTAAAGAAAAATATAATTGAAAAATAACCGTAACTTTTTAAAGTTATAATTAAAAAACTAGCATTACTTTTTTCATTTCATTTACATTGTTTATAATTTTATTTGGCTATTCCCTTATTGTTTTTAGATTCCTCATTTGGAAAATCGTTGGGATTATCGTTTGAGAAGAGAAAGTTGTTTGGTAAATTTGTATCCTCATCCAAATACCTTAGCCATGGTAAGTAACCCATTAGCCATATTAATATTAATAAATAAGAACATGGTAAATGAATCTCTTTAAAAAAATTCCAGGCCTATGTGGATATAGTACGCTTTTGGGGCTGGAAATCGTTTACCATTATATATGAGAGTAATGATGGAATAGTGCGTTTACAAGAACTGCTTAAAGATCATGGTACCACACCGTATCCCATAACCGTACGACAGCTAAGTGATAGTGGAGATTATAGGTAAGATAACATTTACAAATGCAATCTTTTAGGAAACCTAAACCACATTAATTGGCATTTTCAAGGCCTCTTCTGAAACAAATCAAAAACTCAGCCGAAGGCAACATCGTTTTGGATTGTTCCACCGAAAAGGTTTACGAAGTTTTAAAACAGGCTCAACAAG
This sequence comes from Pollenia amentaria, assembly GCA_943735925.1. Classification (NCBI taxonomy): domain Eukaryota; kingdom Metazoa; phylum Arthropoda; class Insecta; order Diptera; family Polleniidae; genus Pollenia; species Pollenia amentaria. Next base: position 210,966,199 of record OX031006.1, on the reverse strand, counting down.
TTGGCATGATGAGTGATTATCACAGTTATTTGATAACCTCACTCGATTTACATACTATCAATTTAGATGAGTTTCGTTATGGTGGCACTAATATCACAGGTTTTCGTTTAGTTAATGAAAAAGTTGTCAATGAAGTTGTACGCCAATGGAGTATAGAGGAAAAGGGTGTCCTGCGTTCCGCCAATTTGTCAACAGTTAAAACTGAAACTGCTTTAATGTATGATGCAGTGCATTTGTTTGCCAAGGCCTTACACGATTTAGATACATCCCAGCAAATTGATATACATCCATTAAGTTGTGATGGTCAAAATACTTGGCAACATGGTTTCAGTTTGATAAATTACATGAAAATTGTGGAAATGAAAGGACTAACGAATGTCATTAAATTTGATCATCAAGGTTTTCGCAGTGATTTCATATTGGATATAGTAGAACTAAGTCCTGGAGGAGTACGAAAAATAGGTACTTGGAATTCATCAATGCCAGAGGGTATTAATTTTACGAGAACTTTCAGTCAAAAGCAACAAGAGATCGAAGCAAATTTGAAAAATAAAACTTTAATAGTGACCACAATTTTGGTGAGTTTAATTAGAGACTAGGAAATCAAAAATGTGTTAAGTCCTTTTGATGCTTTTCAGAGCAATCCTTATTGTATGCGCAAAGAATCATCTATATCCTTGAGTGGTAATGATCAATTTGAGGGTTATGCTGTAGATTTAATACATGAAATCTCCAAAGCCTTGGGTTTCAGCTATAAAATTCAACTGGTGCCAGACGGCAGTTATGGCAGCTTTAACAAACAGACAGGGTAAGGTTTTTAAGTACAAAACCTATAAATGCATAAAACTAATTTCTTGCGACTTATTTACAGTGAATGGAATGGCATGATTCGCGAACTTTTGGAGCAACGTGCTGATTTGGCTATAGCCGATTTGACAATAACATTTGAAAGAGAACAAGCAGTAGACTTTACAACTCCCTTTATGAATTTGGGTGTTTCCATTTTGTATCGTAAGCCGGTTAAGCAGCCTCCAAATCTGTTTTCATTTCTTTCGCCTTTATCCTTGGATGTTTGGATTTATATGGCCACAGCTTATTTGGGTGTTTCCGTGCTCTTGTTCATATTGGCCAAGTTATTGCCTTCAAAATTGCAATCATTAGATCATTATAAAAATATTTACTTTACATTCTAGATTTACTCCCTATGAATGGCCTTCTTATACCGATGCCCATGGTGAGAAAGTGGAAAATCAATTTACGTTACTTAACTGCATGTGGTTTGCTATTGGTTCTCTTATGCAACAAGGCTGTGATTTCTTGCCGAAGTATGTTCTTCATTAAAGGTTATTCTAATAAGGGCAGGTCGATGTGGAAAATCCGTACAAAGGGCTACAAGTTGTAATTGAGCAGCTTTTAAAGATAATAAAACTTTGTTTCCGAAATGAGAGCTCGTTGGAACGCATTTAAGAGTGAATACGACCGTATACATCCGTTCATAGTAGACAATACACTGTTGAGAGGATGATGCATTTGAATTACAGCGTCAAAAAAATTACCCACAGTCCTTGAATGTGGAAAGGAGATGGTGAAGGGATCGATTACTTGCCAAACGCTAGAACCTTGTAGACAGTAGCGAATGCCTTATTCGACATACTGTTTATATGATTGTGCACGCAGAGAAAACACATTTTCTATATGATGACCTTCTACAGAACAATTTTTGATAAAACATATTAAAACATATTATGGTTACGTGTACAATTATTGTCACTCGCAACCATATTATGGTTATATTAGCCATCCATCAAAAACCATATTATGATTGCTTTCAAACATGTTGTGGTTAATAATAGCAATAATATGTTTTTAAATAACAATAGTATGGGTGTTTTCAATTGTAACATGTTGCTCTTGGAAAAGAGGAAAATGTTACTGTTTGTTAACATCCATACAAATATTTGTGGGCAAGATATTATTGTCAATATTAACAATACCTTAATAAAAAGAGCGAATTCAACCAGAATATGATACGGTGTTACATTAATATGGTTAAAGTAACCATAATATGTTTATACAATTTTAATTACAAATAGTTCTGTTGGAGGTGACTATATCGAAAAATGTAAATTGTGCGATGTGACGGCAATAACGTTCCGTTTATAAAAATATAATTGAACAATGCTGTAAAATACAACAAAACTTCGTAAAGTGCTCAAACACATTCCAATTTATATAACAAAGTCATAAAAAATTTAACCATTCTTATCTTTATCACCATGCAAATAATTACAGCTTGGCTCATTCCATTTTAACATCGCCTCTCGCTTATTAAAAAAAAACTTTAAAAATAATTTATTCGTTTTATATGCTCTTAATTCTTATTAATGCTATTCCTTTTTAAGGGCCTTATCTACCCGTATGGTAGCTGGTATGTGGTGGTTCTTCACTTTAATTATGATATCCTCATACACCGCCAATTTGGCTGCCTTTCTAACAGTGGAACGAATGGATTCACCCATCGAAAGTGCCGAAGATTTGGCCAAACAGACTAGAATTAAATATGGAGCTTTAAAAGGTGGCAGTACTGCCGCCTTCTTTAGAGTAAGATCATGTTCACACAACGTACAGATCAGAGAATAAACTTTTTAATGTTTTTTATGTCAGGACTCAAAAATATCCACTTATCAACGTATGTGGTCGTTTATGGAATCAGCGCGACCTTCTGTGTTTACTGCAAGTAATGGCGAGGGTGTAGAAAGAGTAGCCAAAGGAAAAGGTAATACACAAATTTGAGAATGAAAGAGAGTATGAATGCCACATAGCGTTTCAATGCAAAAGTAAAAATACATCATGTAGACATTTGAATCTATGAACGAAAATGCCATCTTCCATCCGCTGATATATTTTGGGTTCAGTTAAGAAGCTGTAGCTATATCCTTTTATGATAATGCTTTCAATATTAATGTCTTCTTTTGTAACAAACCAGCAATTCAGGAGTTCTTAAAGGGAAACAGTTACTTAATATGCGAAATAGTATATCCCACTTATCATAAATAACAAAAAAAAACTGTTCAGACAATCCCGGTTTGAATAGTTAAGACAATCTCTAATCGAAAAACTAAAAAAAGAAAAGCATTTAAAAATAATGTTTTTAAATAAGAAATCGATCCGGAAATCTTCAAATCTTTTAATGCTGAACAACTTAAGCCTATAGTACACGGCATGTAAAAAGACACATGCGCATGTGGTTCAGACGTAATTTTGACGTCAATGCAAAGTAACAATAAACATTGCGTGTTGTGTGATTACGTCAAAATTACGCCAGAACCACATGCGCATGTGTCTTTTTACATGCCGTGTACTATAGGCTTTAAGTTATTTATTTAGTACATTTCATATCTGGCATTTGAAATAGGAAGACAAGCCTGTAACATTTTTTAAAAGAGTTCTGAAAAGTTTACTTTGCTTAAAAGCTGTATTAGTGATAAAGGAGTAGAAAATACGCGCTCCTGTCAGTAGGAAGGATCATCTTCAATATAAGAAAATATTCCCGCGAGTATTAAGGTACCAGATACGTTTTTGGGGGGATATATGTTCACCTAATACCTTTAGTTTGTTTGGGGCCTAGATATAGCATATCGCTGCTGCTCCCAGTATAAGACAATAATTCCACGACGATTAAGGCATACACAATACGTCTATAGGGGTATATAGGTGCAGCCAATAGCTTCAAACTGTTTGGGGGTTAATATTAGCCGATCGCTGCTGCCCAGCCCAATCTGACATCATAGAATTCAGGACTGGTTTTGGGTTTTTTATGCTAATACCGCGAACCCGCAACCCCGGCGCTGATAGGCAACCCCGGCGCTGATAGAATAACTCACTACCAACTAGCCTAAAGGGGGATAGGATTCTCTTGCGATTCGTGGTAGTTGTGATCGTGCTAAGAATTGTTTAAAAGGCGCTGATAGAATAACTCACTACCAACTAGCCTAAAGGGGGATAGGATTCTCTTGCGATTCGTGGTAGTTGTGATCGTGCTAAGAATTGTTTAAAAGGCTTTTGTAATCACTTATGATGAACTTCATACTATTACAGCTCTGACAGTCTTGTCTCGCAATGTTACATTAAGGCCCTAATCATGTAAAACGCAACGCCAAAGAAAAACATTGAAAGCACAAACAATGTCATAAATATTTTGTAATTTTGTTGTTGCAATTTTGCAACATGAAATTCATGTACCGTTTCAAAATTTTCAAAGCCACAAGCTATGGAGCGTTTGAAATTTTAAAACGCAATGTGCATTTCTGTAGGAAGCCACAACAAAATTACAAACTATTTATGACATTGTTTGTGCTTTCAATGTTTTTATTTGTCGTTGCGTTGCGTTATACATGATTAGGGCCCAAATGTCCAAGCTTTCTAACACTATAGCAAATATTAAGAACATTATCCAGGGTAGAATTAACAAATTCGTATAATTTTTAGGCACATTAAATTCCTCCAATGTTAATAGCACCCTAATTTTAAGCCGTTATGGTATTTTTTAATCACATATCGAACAGGATCCTCTAAAAGGTGTATTTTTTTTTTTTTTTTTGTGAAAACAGTAAAAAAAATTTTTTAACTTTCGAACAATTTGTAAATTTTTAGTTGACCCATCTTAGAGAAACCAATGCGTTATAAAAGGGAATATAAGTCATGTAATTTTCGAATGATAATCCTGCGCATTATTTTTTTTTTTTTTTTTAATTCCAAAATATTCTAAAACAAAGTTACCACTTTCTTTACTCAAAGCAGGTAATTATGCCTTTCTCATGGAATCTACATCTATAGAATATGTCACCGAAAGAAATTGTGATTTAACACAAGTGGGTGGTATGTTAGATACTAAATCTTATGGCATTGCAACACCACCGAGTAAGTCCCCATTTTAATAACACACACACACCAATTAAAAACTTAAAATCTTTTTTACTTTAAGATTCTCCCTATCGCACTGCCATTAATAGTGTCATCTTAAAACTTCAAGAAGAAGGAAAACTTCATATTCTTAAAACAAAATGGTGGAAAGAAAAGCGAGGCGGAGGAAAATGTCGTGTCGAAACTTCGAAATCTTCATCGGCAGCCAATGAATTGGGTTTAGCAAATGTTGGCGGTGTATTTGTGGTATTAATGGGCGGCATGGGTGTGGCCTGTGTAGTTGCTGTGTGTGAATTTGTATGGAAATCACGAAAAGTTGCTGTCGAAGAGCGTTTAAGTGCCATTTTACACGAATGAGAAAAGTCATAAACCCAAGATGAATGGGTTTAAGTTTAAAATTCATGCAGAAAACCGAAAATCAAATCAAAGATATTCAATAATTAATAAAAACAAATACTCTAAAACAAGAAAAAATAGAACAAACCACGAATCAATATCAAAATTTTTTCTCATCTAAAAAAATCTCATAAACCAATTATAAAGCAGGCAAATATATATTTTTTAAGTCATCATAAAAAAAAACTCGGAACATATACACAAAAAAATATTCATCAAATTGACGATAAAAATAATGATATTTCTATGAATTTTCTTAGAGTTATTGCATTGGAAAAAAACGAATTAAAAAAACAGAAACACTCATTAATATTTGCATTTATATACATATTTATACATATAAACTTAATAATGGGAATTGTAACATAATTTAAGAAGTATGGTAGCACTTTAGATAATTCATATTGTATTTAAAATAAATTTGTATTGTTTGTTATTTAGTTTAATATATATTTTCTTTAAGTTTTTTCTCTCGAAATTTTAGGAACCATTTAAGTAGTAGTTTTATAATACACAATTAGCATAAAGATGAAAGAATGAGATAAATTAAAATTTACTTTCTGTAAAACGAACAGAGTTAACCAATGGAACAAGAAAATTATTAAATAATAAAAATTTAAAAACATTATTATTAATTTTTTTTTTTTATTTTTGTGAATAATATATTTATAATCTTTGAACAAATATAGGAAAGGAAAAACTTAATTAAAAAAGAACAGCTTCCCACTAGATGGACTGCGCCAACATTGAGTGACTGAGGGCATAACCCTTTCATGCTCTGCATTTATATGCTTCTAATTGCTGGTTTTTTGCTTTGTGTAGTCTTATGTGTTACGCAAGCTGACATTTAAACAATTTATAATTTTAAAAGGTTTTTTACTTCTCCTGTAAAATTTACAAAATGTTAGATAGAGCCGTTTGCGTTTTATGAAACGATATGCTCTTTGGCTTAAGCTGGGATCACACGATTGCCGCAACGCATCAATTTTCACATATTTTAATACCCCAATCATGTGACGTACGAGGACAATATTGTGCTTCCTTTTACCAATAAAATGCAATCCTGGTGCGGCAATCGTGTGACTACTAGATATGCAACCGCGCGTCAATAAAAATATGTACCGTATTAATTGTGTTTTTGTGCGGCAATTAAACAACGCAATATCCGCCAAATTTTGTCTTCTTTATAATAAATTTACTATTGTGTAATAAATATGGAAATTTCCTGGGGTCAAGAACGTACGTTCGTACGCTTTTGATGTACAAATAATATCGAAAACAAAACTTGTCCTAGCATTTTTTTTTTTTGCAATTCGATAGCATTTTGGTAGTTCTATGTTTAGTGCAAAAAATGGATTTAATCGAGTTTAAGTTTTCATAATGATAGTTATAAACATGTGGTCACGAACGTACGCAAAATAGAAGTCAACTTTGGTTGACAGTAGTGAAATGTAAAAATCTGCGAAATGGAACGGAATATTAAAAAGTGATTAATTTATTTTAAAAGTGTATTAGTGGAGGTCTCTATCCAGTATTTCCACAATCAAATATCTCTCTTGGTTTTTGTTTAATTGGCTTAAGTACCGGTCGCGAACGTACGATTTTTCCATATGTTTTTCACCTTAATTAACCGTTAATCGGTCGTTGTTCTCCTTACATTTTTCTCTTCTTTATTGATTGTAATAGAGAGATTTTTGAAGAAAGAGTGCAAACATAACATATTTTTTGCATGTAAAATAATTAAATATAAAAATGTCTTGAGAAATAGCTTAAAAAGAATATATAAAATTTTCTATTTTCCAGCCCGATTCCTCAAGTAAAAAGATATGCTATGAAACCATTCTATTATAAAAAAATAGCCTTTTTTTAATTATAAACAATAAAACACGATGATTATCCAAATTTTTTTTCCATCGTGATTGACCATTCGGAGGAAATGCCCATATACTTATTAATTTATTATAATTTAAAATTTTTTTAATTAGTGTATGTATGTTCACAACCAGTTCAGTGTGAATATTTTTATTCAAGATATTTTATGAAATTTAAATAAAACTAACTGCCAGGCCCACAATGTCAACAAGAACATTTCTTTCGCATATTTATATTGAAAACAATAATAAAAAACTAAAATTTGTTTTGGTTTTCAATATAAATATACGAAAGAAATGTTCTTGTCGACATTCAAAAAGTCACGTTTCATTCAAAAAGTCACGGACTTATTGATCCGCCCTCGTACTAATGCAAAAAATTGTATTTATATTTGCACATACTTAAATGTTATTTATGAATAATAATAAATTAATTAATTAAAGAATTTTAAATAGATGCCTAAAATTAGCCTCACACCAAAATACTAGGGGTATTTTGCCAATCTATTCGGCCAAAAATAAAATTTAAGAAATGTTAAAATTTACACAGCTCGACAGACGACAAAATTCTGCATCGTTTAGTGAATTTTCAAGTATTTTCCTTGAGATTTGTCTTTTTGGGACACCGTTGAGTCAGCAAAGTTAAGTGCATTTTTATTGACTTTTTTTGATTAGGAGAAGTTTACAATATATTTTTTTTGTGGCTAAACGAATAAAGATTTTACATTGGTTTTTTCTGTGAAAGACTATATAACCAGCTACTGATACTAATTTTTAGAAACATTTTATTTTAAATTTAAAAGTGAAGATAGTCGCGATTCTAAAAATTTTATACATCACTATAAAATTTAACTCCCATATTCATAAAAAACATTTCAGGTTTATAGCAGGTTATCGAAATGACTTTTCTATGAAAATTTGTTAAGCAAACCTTTTATTAATCAAAAATATTTATTAGGAATATGGGGTAAATCTCTTCTTTTAGACTGAAAAAAATCATTACCATCCGCAGTTTAAAACCACATTACCATCCACATTGCCATACGCATTACCATCCGCATTACCGGAACTGGAAACTGCCAAGATCCCCATTACCTATCTACTGAAGAGTTTGAGACTATGGCCAAGCGAAAAAAAATCTAAGCAACCTTCTGGCATTGTATCGTGAGAATGGGAGTCCATCTGATGACATCTCGAAATAACACAGATTATTTCATCCGCAGCTGCCAATGCTACTATTGAGAAGCGAGAACGAAAGTTTATTAAAAATGAATTGAATCCGTGGATGAATCAAAACTTATTGGACCTAATAAAGTAAGTTTTCTTAAAATGAGAAGAAAAAAAGGAAGGTTTTTTTCTCCAAAAGCAAAATAGATTACAAATTTGGGCGTAATTATTAATAAGGTCTTCCAGTTTGTCCACATATTGTATTTGTAATACAATTTTTAAGTTCTTTCAAATTTCATTAAATATGTAACAAATACGAAAACATATTTAATAGCTTGTCAAAAACATATTTGGAAAAATGTCCCAAATACGAAAAACGTATTTGAAATATGTGAAGACGTAAGATGTTACGTCTTCACCCACATCAATTGCTACATATCCTGAAGATTTACAAATTTCTAAGGTTGTGCCGATACCTAAGACAACTAACGCTTCGAGAGTAGAAGAATTTAGGCCAATTGCTTTACTACCAACTATTGACAAAATATTTGAAAAATTACTTTATAAACAGTTTATTAAATATTCAATCTTTGTTAAATTTACATTTTATAATACAAACACACAAATTTTACAACAAAAAACACGAAGTTGTTGAAATAAAAATAAAAAGTGATTAAATATCCTAGTTTGTAACTGCTAAGTAAGGTATATTTGTAAAACTTGTGTGTTTGTATTATAAAATGTAAATTTAACAAAGATTGAATATTTAATAAACTGAAAAATCCCAGTTGAAGTGGGAAAATACCAACGAAACGTAGAATGAATATATAAATAAATAATCTTTTATTTAAATACAAATGACCTTGAAAATCTGTTTAGATAAATTCTATAAAAATAATAACAAATTCAAGAAAAAGGTCGATTAATAAGTAATATTGATAAATTTGTAGTTCTTTGTAGGGATGGGCATATTTAAAAAATATATCGATATATTTGGTATCGATATTTTTTAAGAGTATCGATATTCATTAATTAAAAATATCGATATATCGATGTATCGAACGTATTAAGGTTTTTTTTTACCAAATGTAAAAACTTAATATATGTACCTATGTCAATACATATTTACATTTGTACAAGCATATTACATGTAATTCCATTCTAATTTTTTATTGTTTCCTTTAATTTAAAATTTACTGCCTTAAAAAACCAATTTTAAAATTTAGTTCTTAAGGTAAGTTATGCGAACGAAGTTTTCATTTGATATCGAGAATAGAAAAAAAAATTTTATTTATTCGCCATATGAAATCTTAAAAAAAAAACTTGTTGGGATTATGTAATGCCGGATTATATACTGCCGGTAAACGAAACTTGTGACACATACTATACAAGTAAACTGTGCAATATTTTATTTTTAATATATAAGAATATGCTCCAATAAAAAAGAACTAAATATTTTTTTTTTATTAAAAAAAAACTAAATATTTTTTTTTATTAGTTATAAACATTCCAACTTCCATTAGTCTATTACTGCTAATACGCCATAATTAAGGCGATTCTTTGCATAATTCTAGAAACCCTTTTCAGAATATATTTTCCGCGCTTATTTTTTTTGTTGTCAGCTCTTAAAAAACCGAGACAAAACTGAACTGTGTAATCTATAAAAATGTACAATGGAAAAACGCCGTTATTTTCTTAATATTAGTTAAAAAAACATATGATGAAATTCTTAAAAAACAACAGTATTGTAAGCAGTTGAGCAACGGGTAAAATGTTTAATTTTATTATAGAAAGATCTTAAAAATATCGAATTCGATAGTCGTAGATAAATATCGATGTATCGATATATGGTTATTTTTAATATCGGCGATATATATCGATTATAATTTTTTTAAATATCGATATTTTAATATATCGATATTTATTGCCCATCCCTAGTTCTTTGCCAACTGGCCTCAATAATGTCTTATGGACGCTGAGGCAATATCTCCTTTGTAAGAATTTAATTTTTGAATAAACTTAAATAAAAAAAAAATATTATGAATGTTATAATATGGATCCCAAATAATTGACCCTTATTTTTTTGTCAAAGGCAAAGAAAAGTGTATAACGTTTCGTTGACTGTGTCACCAAAACAATCGATAAGGTGGCGAGTTGGAGACACGGAATACGAGTACATATACTTATATATGTATGTGCTTAATATGTTACTATAACAGCATGAACATAAATCACCAATAATGAAATTTTTGGTAGCTCTGGTATGTTTTAAAAATTTTAAATTATTGAAAAGAAACGTAAGTTAATCCACTTCAAAGACACGAAAAAACTTCGTGGGTATTTTGTTTTTAAATTGTCCCAAAAAAGGATGAATTGTAACAGTGTATCAACAAAGTTTAGATTGAACCAAAATTTAGTACAATTGTACCACAGATCCCATCAGTGATACAATTTTTTTTCCGGAATATAGCCTTTGAGCCCAAAAACCATCTTGTTATGTTATTCAGAATAAATTTGCCCCAAAAATACTTTTTTTAGAAACTGAATTATCATACCATATTTTATTGCAATGCATCCATATTTTACAAAAGCTTCTATTTAAATACGACTCTCCAAAAAAGCTTTTAATGCCATAACTTTCTTATAAGTATTTATTAAGTAGACATTTCTAGGCCGATTATATATAAAAATAAATAAAAAAAATAGGCTAAAAAATGTTAGTATCTTTATAACAGCCACAATGGCGTTGTAAATATTTTGTTCTCGTTGCTCCAGAACTGACCATAGATCCCCAAAAAAGTAAAGACCCCCTTCCTAAAATCACTTTTAGACAAAAAAAATCTCATATAGATGCAGATATCTAGATAATATTCTGCACCAAGTACTCGTATATTAATTATTTATTTGTTTTGCATGTACAATGCCGGTATATACGAAAACGGTATAGTTTTACCGACATTAAACCCAAAAAATTATTTTAGTATCGGTATCAGTTGTAAACGGTATTCAAGCGATATCGGTGTTAATAATGGTATTGGGTGCCAACATGACAATCCATGACAAGGAATTATGTTTAACTACTCCTAAAAATACCCCCACCCTCTTCCCCCCTTCTTTATTTGTTGGCATTTAAAAATTCTTTTTTATTAATGAATGCTAAAAATATTCTCCTATACTAAATCCAATAAATTGAAAAAGCGTGAAAAACATATTTAATGTTTGTTTTGTAGAATATCCTTTTACTAAATAAAAAACCACACGTGATTTACTTAAATTTTTTCAATAAATTCTACAAATAAATCAATTAAAAATCTACACTTGTTATAAAAACAAAATGTGAAAAAGTGTGATAAAAGCAGTACTCAAAGTATAATTAAGTAGTTTTACAACAACAATAAAAGTAATGAAAATTTATAGAAGTCCAAGAGCGTGCATAGTCGAATCTAATGTGAACTTCATTACACTCAAATTTTGAATAAATTTTATTTTTTTAATTAGGTTTTAAATTCACTTTGATCTTTATGTTATAAATATTTTGTATTGCTAAATAAAGATGATTATTAATTTTGCTGTCCCACATTTTGCATATTTATTTTTTTCAACTTTGAATAATTTGTAAAACTCTAAAGAAGTTAAGGTTCCCTCTTTCAACCGTCTAAAAAACTATTATAAAAATACTTTAATTAAATACGTGAGTAAAATTAGACGCAGCCATGAACTGGGCGTATCATTTTTTTTTTTAGTTTAAGTTTAATACATTTTATTTATAAATATTAGAAATGACTGGATAAACTTAATTATCCCTAGAATCAAATGATACAATTGAATATCTGATATCTACTATGTCTGGATGCATCAATTAATGGCTGGACTACAATAAACACCTGCATTCTATTAACTTTTCAATGTTTTTGTTTTCAAACGTTCTCTAACCGCAATATGTCAATCAAACCGACAAAACGACAACACAACTACAGCCAACAACAACTACACATGAAACTCTTTACGATATTTTGATTTGTTCGAGTATTATTCTCACTTTCAATTTCACCTCTGGTCGCAGTCAATGAATCTATAACAATTTTTCATTAAAAATTTCATTATAATCTTCCTTGAACTCACACGCAAAATTCATTTGTTTTTGTTTTCCTGAATAGAGACAGTCAGTCATGGGTGTTTTTTCTATTTGTAGGCTTTTAGTCAAGTTTCAACGTTGAAGCGATAAGAATGAAACTATTTTTACTTCTAATACTTTTTGGTTTTTTTAAAATATCATTTGCCCAATATAATGATTATTCATCGTTTATAAGTTCAAACGCTTCGTTGGCCGTTGTAGTTGATCAGGAGTATATGCGTCAGCATAATGAGAATATAATGGCAAATTTTCAAAAGATTTTAAGTGATGCAATTCGTGAAAACTTAAAAAATGGCGGTTTAAATGTGAAATACTTTACGTGGAGTGGTATACGTTTGAAGAAGGGTAAGTGGACGTCATAAATTTGATTTTAGATTATAAAGCAAAGGTAAAAAAATAAAATTCAACGTAAATGTAATCAATATGGAGTAAAGAAGAAAAATCATATTTGCTTCTAGTTGTCTTTAAAATATTTTCATTATACATATGTATGTATGCATTTTAACATAGCGCCTTCTTGTAATTCAGGGGTTCCCACAAACAGATTTTCTTAACGTAATCCTCAAGAAATTTGACTTCTTCTCGCGGATCCCGAAAATTTTTGGGTAACAAAATACATGTACATATGTACTGATTGAAAAATACTTCTTCAACTTTCAAAATAATAACAGACAAACCTAAATCAGATCGTCAATCTGTTTGTATCTGTCCAAAATTATCATGGTTACACAAAATCTATTAAGCAAACCTAAATAGCTCGGCGTCAACGCTTTTGTTAATTCTATATGATTGTGATTTACTTGCATTTTGGGCTAATCTCATGGTGGATCTTAACTACTAGATGATTCATTTATGCATTTAACAAGTGCCCCTGTGTGTTCTAGGATAACATTACACACAGGTCGTAATTTGCTCGCATAGTCCGACAAAAATTATACACTTTCCACAGTTTAGGAACCGAAGCAATCTAACCTCCAGTACTATAATAAATCCAACAGCTTCTCTTTAATAGCAACAGCAGCTAGAGAACCTCCGGAGGACGAAGAATCCAACAAGGGTAAAAAATCAGAACTATCTGTGGAAAAGTCCCTTCCCGCGGTTTAGTAAGCCACAGCCACTTCATGGTCCCCGAAAGTATCTCTTCGTAAAAAAAGCTGCTCTTCGTTGCGCCTTGAAAAGGTACTCCACCATCGGATGGCAAACAACTTACTGAAAAGCAACCTTCCATCAGAAAAGCATGGCTTCCGCAAAGACAATCATCCTAAAAGGCAGGCAGCAATTCTCGCAAGAATCATACTTACTGACGCCTCAACCAATAGTTAGACCGATGCCTCACCGGGAGCTACTGACTCCCGTAACACCAGAGTGAAGTTTTGCACCAGGGCTGTGAATTCAGAGTTGAAGTTTTTGTACGGGAGTCGGAGTCGAGAACACACAAAAACTCGCGACTCCAACTTCAAAATTTTTTTGCATAACAAATTTAAAAAAAAAATTCTAAAATTTTCCAAAATAAAAATTTCTTTGAATTGGCGAAATATAGATTAATTTTCTTGCTATATTTACCATTTAAAAGGTACTGTATTAAAAACAAAAAGTTAAAAGTCAAATAAGGACCAGTCTCATATACATTTAGCATTAATGTTAGAGTAGAAGTCGGAGTTGGTATCGTAGTCGGACTTAAAAAATTGCAGCGGTTGGAGCCGGAGTCAGAGTTAGAACTACTCCATATCCCTGCTCATTTGGGTGTTTGTCGCAAACTAGATTGCATGCAGCTGATTTACCCAAGAGGATGTCACACAAAAAGTTAGAATATCCTTTAGGTAATTCCTACACCCCCGGGGTAAAAAGATAAGTAAACCATACTACTTAAAGCACCTCTTAAAGAATGTCATTTCAGCTTTCAAGCTAAGCGCTAGAAAACGTTACGTTTGATTTGGTCTTGGTAAAACATGCAAGACTTTGAGGGGTCAGAAAGGCATTTCTTAGTTTAATTCCTTTAACCAATAAGGGCGCAATGAAACACCTATGAAAGCAATATACATATAATTATATTTTTTGGTTTTTTTTTAAATTCAGATGGAATAATGTAATAAAATCGTTGTTCCACTGCAATTAAGAATTGTCAGCACAACTTGAATGTTAGTAGGCAAACTTGAGAAAAAAGGTCCCTAAATACACTGTTGCCAATTTAGCTATTTTCTCGTAAAATCTAGCGATTTTTTGTCAAACTTTGCGGAAAAAATTGTGTTTTAGCCATAAGCGGGAAATCTAGCGATTTTTTATTAAGGGTTTGTTCGTTTTTAATAATTTTTTTGACACTTTTGTTAAAAAGTTGCTTTGATATGAACAAAAGGACCAAATAAACCACACAAACATATAAAAAGCATGAATCGTGCTCGTGTGAATATTACAAATTTGTTATCTTGTTATCCAATTCTTATATCCAGTTCTTATTTTAAAAAAATATATTGACTTTAAAGCCTGATTCAGAATGGAAGCAGCCATTTCGTTTTCCATATGTCTCATATCTTTCCAAGGTGTTTCATATAAATTACTTTAATTTCAAGTACAAAAATTTAACCGAAGTTGTTTTAAAGAATTGAAGAACTTTTTTACTACTTTCTTCTACTACAGCACAAATTTATATGAAGTTCTAAATGACGATTATGATAATTTTCATAAGTTTTAAATAAAATTTAGCATAACTTCGTCAACGAAATCCTAGCAAATCTTTTTTTTATTGATTACTTTAGACTTAGAGGGTGTATTTGAAATTTTTATTAAAATATGATCTCGGCAAGGCCTATACCTAAGCTATATTATTTTAGTTTTTTATTTACCTATGTATATATGATTGTATGTTCTACATGCTTCCTGAAATTTGTTCTTAAAAATAGCATTTGATGATGCATTAGCAAATTGTTTCATTCATAATTTTACAAAACTCAACATAAGTTACTGATTTTCTTTGCAAAAAGGCGATTTGTCGCTAAAATTTTTAAATATTTCGAAAAAGTTATTTGCAAAAACGTTTTTCTAACTTATTAATTAATAAGTTAAGCATTTAGCCATTTTCTAGCTATTTTTCATTCTGTTTTAGCGAGATTCTTTGAAAATTCGTTGGCAACAGTGCCTAAATATTTAGTTGAAGACTAACATTTCATCATTATTAAGCCCACAATGCTCATAGGGGCATTGATCAATTTCAAAAGTCCGAATATCGTAGTTAAAGCCACAGCTACCAGACGATTCTCAAAGTCCGTAGTAATAAACAAAACGCATGCACTCTCTCCAGATACGAAATCTGTAAAATTATTAAAGGCTGATTTTCCAAAATCATAGGTTTTCGAAAATTAAGAATGTATAAAATTTCAATGTTTTATTTTTACTTTCAGAATTTCTTGCCGCCATGACAGTCATGGATTGTGAAAATACTTGGAAATTTTTTAAATCTTCGCGTTCTACATCTGTTCTATTGATTGCACTCACTGATACTGATTGTCCCCGGTTACCAATAAATGAAGCGATAATGGTATTTAGTTATTACTTCAAAAAAAAAAAAAAACACAAATGTCATTCTAATCTTTCCTTTGTTCCCCAGATTCCCTCTGTCGGTCATGCCAAAGAATTTCCTCAAATGATTTTAGATGCCAAAGTACAAAATCTACTTAAGTGGAAAACTGCTGTTGTTATGATAGATGAATCGATGGTGAATGAAAACACCAAATTGATAGAATCGGTGGTACAGGAAGGTATCAATAATAATATAGTGCCAATAGCACTATATCTTTATAACATAAACGATAATTTACGATCACAAAAGAAACGTCAAGCTATTCGTGGGGCTTTAGAGCCTTTTCAGACACACGCTAAAGAATCACATAATTTTATTGTATTCTCAAAATTTTATGAGGACATAATAGAAATGGCGCAAAACATGAATATGTTTCATGTTAAAAATCAATGGTTGTTTTTTGTATTGGAAGAACATATTCGGGAGTTTAATGCTCTATCGGTGACGCAAAATTTAGATGAGGGAACAAATATAGCATTTGCTTTGAACGAGACTAAGTCTGATTGTATGGTAAGTTTTGTAAAGGTACTTTTACACGACAGGTGTTCGCAGTAGCTTTCTCAAATTTTAAGACCATATGTAAATGCGGATGTCTGTCAAAATTAACGCATACAGAAGGTTTATAATTTTTGCTTTTACACGTTCGCTTTGGGTTTCATCTGACATCTGACCTAAAATCGTTTGCAACAGCAAATTATACACTGCTTTATATTTCTTTCTACTTTTAACTGCATTACAGATAATTAAAAAAGTTTTTTAAAGAATATGTGTAAATAAATAGATTTTAATTTATATTTGCCTCCACAAATAAATTAATTGCAAAACAGCTGATGTCAGATGTTTTGTAAGTTCAAAATATAGCACGCTCTAATTGAAAAAGTATACACTGCAAATTAAATCTGACATTTAAAGAATTGTCTTTTTTTTACTTTTACATCTATGCATTTTGCAGTGGGAAATTTGACAAGCACACTGCTAAATACATGTCGTCTAAAACGACCTTAATAGGCTTTCATATGTGATCGTAGATTTAAAAGATGCCATTTTTTTAGAATTCCTTAAACTGTACTATAGAGGAGATGACTAAAGCGTTTATATTCTCTATATCAAAACTTATAACAGAAGAACAATCGATTTATGGTGAAATATCAGATGAAGAATGGGAAGCATTGAGAAATTCGAAAAAACAAAAACAAAACGAAATTCTTAGAATTATGAATGTATGTAATGGTAACACCACATTTGAGTCAAAGAAATAAAATCTGATCTGTTTTAGGAATATTTAAAAGAATATAGTAAATGTGCAAGTTGTTCAAAATGGCGCATAGATACGGCCTTAAATTGGGGAAAATCACAAGAATATAAAAGATCTTCAAAAGGTAATACAAATAAAATGTTTAGTCAACATAAGGGTACCACAGAAATCCCTGTTTCTTTCAGGAATTAACTTTAACTTTAATTAAAAGACAAATATTCTTAATTTATAGCTACCTCAAACGATCCAAATAGAAATTTTGAGTTTATAAATGTTGGCTACTGGACTCCGGTATTAGGCTATGTAACACAGGAGCTAATATTTCCCCATGCAACACATAATTTCCGTAATATAACATTGAACATTTTAACAGTGCATGTGAGTATACTTGTGTAAAAAAACGAAAATTTAAATAAAATCTAAATTTTAAAAATCTTTATCCTTAGAATCCCCCATGGCAAATATTAAAAAAGGACAATAGAGGCAATATAATTGATCACTCTGGTATTGTAATGGAAATTGTCAAAGAAATGTCACGTATGCTTAATTTTACTTATAAGCTCCATGATGCCCAAGCCATCAATAATGATGACCAAATTGGGCAAAATGATACTGTAAGTTATTCAAAATCATTTTGAGCTAAGAGCGCATTTTAACATATTTTTATAAAATTTTTAGGACTTACTTGGAACTCTTACATACATTATACCATTGCAAGTCGTTGATATGCTACGAGCGAATAATGTAAGTTTAAGTTTTATAGCCATACACATTTATCAATCAAAAAAACTTTCATATTGTTAGTGTACAAATTTTCAATTTACTTTAGAAATTAAAATATTTAGAAATTTTACAGTTGTCCAGTACAGTTGCGTTTCACAACTTTGCTTTTATACTCTAAAACTGTGTAAATCTATTACAGAAATATTCAGTAAGAAACTTAACACTTTTTAATTATATTAATTCGTCCCTCAATATAACAATAGCGTATAATTTTTTTGGTGTTTTGAGAAAATCGTGTTTAAAGTTTTTGTCAAATCGAATGTCTATTAAAACCTCAATATCGCGGAATATAAAAATTCTTCATATTGGATTCTTCGACGAATACATAATACCGTTTCTTGTCTTTAAATTGACCAATTTTTTTATACTACGCATCCTTTAAGACCATAATTATATAATTCAAAGCGCAAGTCCTCCATATAGGCTATTTTATTTTTTAAGGAATTCATATGATGTTACTGATACACTATTTTATTTTGTATGGTATACGCTGTTTTATTCAATAAATTTACGGTATTTTTATTAAAATATTTGATCTCAAAAACATCAATTTGTAACATTATAAAACAGTGATTAATTCATAGTTTTGTTAATTCAGTGGCACATATTCATTACTTTCCAATTTGGGTTATTATAAACCAAAAATTTTGACAAATTAAGGTATACATTGCGTAAATCAAAAATAACTAGAAATTCATTCGTTCTCTTTCTCTTCCTCTGCTACATCTGGCTCATCTAAACAATTTCGCTTCTTTCCACCTTGTAAGTTAAAAAAAAAAATGACTGCGAGCCACGAGGAATTACATTCTTCTTGAACAAATTTTGGAGATCACGCAGCTTTCGATTACAAATTGGCAGCTCTTTATTATATTTTTCAGTAAACGAAATGTTGATCATCTCTTTTGTTTTTCGCGTTCCTCCAATATCAATTACTTTCAAGTCTCCATCCCATTCCTACTTGTTTAATAATTGTTTTCGTTGATTTTTGAACTGAATTTGCAAACTGAAATTTCAAATGACTACAATATTTCCTTAGCATTCATG
This sequence comes from Pollenia amentaria, assembly GCA_943735925.1. Taxonomy (NCBI): domain Eukaryota; kingdom Metazoa; phylum Arthropoda; class Insecta; order Diptera; family Polleniidae; genus Pollenia; species Pollenia amentaria. The sequence continues at coordinate 210,947,051 of OX031006.1, read as the reverse complement.
TTGTCAAAAGAACGTAAACATCGCATAGGCTACTATTCTTGTCAATTGTTGATAAAAGTTTCGAATTTGTATTGAAAATAAAACAGCTTATGTGGGATATAGAAATGGTCGGAATAAAACTATTTCTCAAACAATAGTGTATATTATTATAAGCTATTTTATGAGTTAAAGTTTTCATAAATGGATTTTTTTCTACAGGCTAAAATGGAGTATAATGCGTGTACACTATTATTCTTTTAACGACTTTGGAGTGGCAATTCCAAGTAAAATAGCGCATATGAGCTTACACATTTATTGAAGGAAAATTTTGAACAAGAAATTATACACTATTTTTTCCAACGACATTTTGACCCACTTTTTGGAAGTAGAATTTGACGAAATTTTGACCAGACATAAAATTAATGATGGAGATTCTAAATATGCAATAAAAAAATAATAGCGTGTGAGCACATACGCTATTGTTATATTGAGGGGACGAATTTTGAAACTTTACAAATCGAATTCCCCTTTATGCTAGAATTGTACATTGTAAGAACGTAAGACGCCATGTCACGCACTGTTGTGAGGCGGCCAATGGCACCAAGTTTGCCAATTTAGCCATTTGCCGGCTAAATCTGGCGGTTTTTATTCATCTAGCGATAAAATAATAGCTAGATTTCATTTAGCCGGAAGATCTAGCCATTTTTTTCATTTTTGTAATATTTGTTTATGACAATTTTTTGGCATTTTCTTATTAAATGTGCTGTTATAACTTTGATGTTGATATACATTTCATACTTTAAAATGCAGCAATATTGTTTACCTCAAAGAACAGTTTTAGCAACCTCGAAATATTAACGGTACTTCTTATAGAGCCGCATAGAGCTAAGTATTACTGGATATGAATATGTTAGTGGGTTCCCGCAAAACTTGCCCAAAGGACTACTATACAACCATGATAATTTCAATTCGAAAGTCCGATTCCAGTGTCGATGATAATCAGGAATATTTATGGCTAGAAAATACGTTATAATAACTATCCTGATCAGTTAAATATTAACTGCGTTAGGCCTAATTCAACTTCAATAGTGCGTGCGCTCGTCTATAGAATCTCCAAAATGAAATTTAGTGAAAAAAAGATAAGCCCATTTTAATATTCCTTTTATGCAGCAGTTTGACTTTGCCTCAAGTTCCACAAAGAAAGCAAGATCACTAAATTGTAAAAATCAAAGGCATGGTTTGATTCTAGGCCAGATAGAAACGATTTTTTTTTAAATAAGTTCTTTGACTAAGGTAAATTGCTGTACAAAATTTCATCGATATACATATATAGTGCATTAATGGTTTAAATGAAAAAAAATTTTAAATATATAATTCCTGGGTTAAATAATGCAGTGTTTAAAGTCAGTCAATCTGTCAGTCAGTAAGTTACGTTACAATTTTATACTCTGTTTTATCAAAATTTTTTCAGACAACGCTAGTGATATTTGACATTTTCTCAAAAATAATAAATAAAATAACGTTAAAGAATATTTTCTTTTATCTGTGAAAAGAAGGCAAACCAATAAGAAAATAAAATAAACAAAGAAAATGTTAAGAAAAAATTAAAAAATTTATAAAAAGTTTTTTTTTTTAATATGGACAACGGAAATAATAGGTTAGTTTATATATACTAGGGTGATCATTCGGTTAACCGGTAATAGATTAATTACTAACCAATTAACTGATCGGCGAATTTAAAATTGCCTATTTTCGATTAAGGATTAAACCGGTTATTTTCAGTCGATTAACCGATGTAACCAAATTACAAACAGTCGATTAACCGATGTAACAAAAATACAAACAAAGTAGGTGTTCAGTGATCTTCATTTTAAATAAGTGTAAAGGGAGTTTAGTTTCATATTTTGTTTTTATTTGTATGCGTTCATTTATTTGTTTGTTCTCATATATTCTCATATCAATCTTTTAACAGAATTAACCGAAACAATTAGAAGTGTTGAAAATTTTAAAAATTAAAACAATAATCTAATGACATAATGAAAGATTTTATATGTTTAGGAAAATACAGGAAGCGGACTGAGAAATAAGATATTCTGCTTTTGATTTCTCCAACATATACGAAAAATGAAAGAATTTTTTAAAAGTCAAGTTTTATCAAAACTATAGAAAATAAACGCTTAAATCCTAAACATTTAAACCAAATTATTTGTATAAAAGATTATTTTATAAGATCTTCTTAAACTGTTGAAGTACCTAATAAAATGATCTTACAGTTTATTTTTTAATTAATACATAATATTTATGTATTAATTAAAAAATATCTATTACATATTCACGAATTATTTTTTTGTTTGCTCGTTTTAATTCAAGATGTGTTATGTTTGTTATGTTATTGATTTTTTGCTAACCAACTCCAAATAATAAAACTAATTTATAAAAAAACTTTATTAATCGGTTAACCGATCAATAACAAAATTAACCGATTAAGTTAAAACCTCGGTTAATTAATCGAGCGATTAGCCGATTAAAGTAAAAGCCCGATTAAACGAATACCCTAATATATACATATCGCACTTGTTCAGCTATACTGTATTAACTAAAAATTTGTTATGCATTTTCTGGCCCGCTACAATATAATAGTCTGGTAGTGTATAAAGTCATTTATAAAAAAATTTAAGGAATAGAGCTATTACAAAAAGCTTTATAAAATACATAACTGAAATTTAACTCATAGAATAAATTCGAAAAATAAAAAATGTTGAATATAATAAAGTTGCTTATGAAAAAGAAATAATTTCCAATATCTATTTGTTAAAATAGTTGAGTTAAATACATTCAATTTATAAAGTATCACTATCCAGTGTGACACAAAAAATGCTGACGAAGGCCGTAGCGGGCCAGAAAATGCATTACATTCTGCTGGTGTCTAATAATTGTAAATTTTTCTGTACATAAATATACTTCATTGCTATCCAACGGAAAGCTAAGGAAAAATGTAACAAGAAAATACAATATAATAGTCTAGTAGTGTATAAAGTCATTTATAAAAAAAATTAAGGAATAGAGCTATTACAAAAAGCTTTATAAAATACATAACTGAAATTTAACTCATAGAATAAATTCGAAAAAATGAAAAATGTTGAATATTTTCAGAAAAATCAAAATAATTTTGAATTCTACTTTAAAGGCCTATGAAAACAAATTTTTAAACCAACCGTTTTATTACCAAAAAACTAGAATAAATACACGATATTTTTACAACGGGTATATATGAATATAACGTATCGATTTTTTTCCAAAAAGTGGAAAAAATTTTGAGTTAATACACTATTGTTTAACAAGTGCGATATGTATGTTTTTTTTATATATATGGAGGCTAAAAATGTTAGGACTTGTCAAGGATAGCAAACTTAACTGTCTAAAATGCTAATGTAAACGGTATAGTTTAAGAAAGTAGCTTACGATCATAAACTAGTTTGAAAATTACAAGTATAAAGAAAGCACTATAAGCTTTTTTGTATATAATTTTTTATCATGTTTTATGTCTCAAGCTAAAGTAACGATATGTACTATGTATTCAGAATTAATTTGCTTTGCAGTTTTTCATTGCAGCTGTAGCAGCAACAGTCGATGAACCCGACAGGAGACACTTTAATTATACAATACCGATAAGTATACAAAAATATTCGTTTATATCTCGAAAACCAGATGAAGTTAGTCGCATATATTTATTTACGGCGCCATTTACTTTAGAGGTGACAATGAGTTTTGAACATTTTTTTTAAGCTTTTAAAGTTAAAATATTTGAAAAAAAAACTAATTTTTAGACCTGGGCCTCACTAGTTGGCGTAATTTTGGTGACATCACCGGTACTTTATATCATAAACCGTTTAGCAGCCACACAACAATTAAAAGTTAAAGGATTTTGCACAATCAAAAATTGTTTTTGGTATATTTATGGGGCATTATTGCAGCAAGGTAATTAGAAAATAATGAAATAAATAAATAATGAATTTTATTTTAAAAAAATTATAGGCGGCATGTACTTACCTCTAGCTGATAGTGGTCGCTTGGTTATTGGCTTCTGGTGGATTGTTGTTATAGTTTTGGTGACAACATATTGCGGTAATCTCGTAGCATTTTTAACCTTTCCGAAATTTCAACCGGGTTTGGATTATTTTTTTCAACTTTTTAAACATAATGAATATGAACAATTTGGTTTGCGTAATAATACATTTTTCGAAAAGTATGCAAAGGTAAGACGAAATTTTCTTTAAATGATTATTCGAGCCTTTTTTGTTTAAGATTTTTATGGATTATGATCGCACTAACATTTTATATATCTTTTTCTATTAAAAATTTATTAAAGACTTTAACCAGCGCGTTAAATTCGAAGACAATACCAGGATTCGGAATTTTGAAATACTCGACCACTAGTGGTGAATGAGGGTATACTTAGTTTGCCATTCCGTGTGAAACTTTTTTATTATACATCTAATACCCCATAAAGTACATATATTCTGGCTCCTTAAGTAATTCTTAGTCGGTTTAGCCATGTCCGCCTGTCTGTCCGTCTGTCGGTCTGTTGAAAATACGCTCACTTTCGAAAAACGCAAAAGAAAAGAACAAAATTGGTCTAAAATTGCTTGTAGTTATCCTAAGCAGTTTGGGAATAAAATCCAGCAACATCGGTTCAGTAGGATCAGAACTATGAATCAAAATGTGGAACCATCAACCTTAAAAAATTGATAATTTTGATACAAAAACTAACATAAATGGTGGAATAATGCACGGAATGATATACAATTTTGCACAAATTTATACGACTGCAAATTATTCTGTTAAATTTCGTGAAGATCGGTCCATAATTGACCATAGTCCCCATTAGAGATGAGCGATATTTCTGTACCTGTGATTTAATCACTGTTACTGAAAAATCACGAATCACAGTTTTGACCAAATTTGTTAAGTAACAGGTACTTGTTAAGTCGTTATTTTCTCATTTTGTTCCATACACAAATTTATGATATTTTACTGTTTGTGTGGGTAATAGCGTTATTTGAATGCAGAAACGAATAATGTTGCTATTTTTTTTATTGACAGCAAGAAAACCACAATGTTTTTGTACATGATAAAAATACCTTCCTTAAAGAACTTTATTTGTACAAATACATGTGTTAGCGCATATCTTGTTGTTTTTTAGGTTTTGAATCTATTCACTGGATTCGTGCAATAAAAAATTAAGCATATACTAGAAAATATAGTATACTGGTTTTATTTTATGATAGCTTTAAAAGAACTGCAAACTAACAAACCGTGATCACAATCACAGTTTTAAAGAACAGTGATTTTTAAATCACATTCACTAATCACGATGTTCCTTAAAAATCACGGGAGCGCTCATCTCTAGTCCCCAAATAAGCCGTACTCGCGGAAAACAGTTTAGTATGCCTAAAACCGTAATACATAAGGCTATCGTACTATAATAATTTACTCTATGCTCCATATAAACCGTACTCCCGGAAAACAGTTTAGTACGCATAAAACCGTAATAAATAATTAAATTCGGTACGGTACATTTTTGTACGACTAGAAATCACACTGCTAAATTAATAATAAATTAAGCCTATAGTATACGGCATGTAAAAAGCCACATGCGCATGCGACTCTGACGTCACGAGAATGTAAGCACTTTGGTTACAGTTTTTGAATGATACGCAGTGATAACATGCAACGAAATTTTGATAGTACAGGAAATGTAATTTTGTCCCAAAATTAAAATGTTACGCATGTGGCCGAAGTTGACACAGTTGTAAAGATAGCACATGTACACACATGTAAATGGCTACATGAATGTTACTAGTACACGGCATGGAGCAAATGTACGCAGTTTACGTGCGTGTATGGACGAAATCTACATGTGTATGTGAATTTATAGTACACGGCATGTTACCAGTAGTATTATTGACAGCGTTGTCAATTTTATTCTTTGATCAATGTTTTAGCGCTTTTTAACAATTCTTTGCATTATAACTTGTGCAATTATAATTTGCTATTTAAAATAGCAGAAATGGTTTTCCCACATTAATGCATTACAATATAGTACAATTTAACGCTATTATACTAAAATTTTGTTCGTCGCAGTTTAATAGGACCATGTAATAAAGGAATTTTGTAAAATTCACTGTTAACGCTAAAACTAATTACACTGCTGTATTGAAATGTATTCTAATTTATTTTTCGCAAAACCAGAAATGAGTCTTCAGAATTTTGGGATGATTGGTCCATAATTTACCGTGGATCCAATACAAATTACCCTCCTAAAAATCATTTCAGTTCGTCTAAAACTGTTAGGTTAGGTTACGTTAAGAAGGGTTATGCGCCCAAGGGCGCACCTCCACAAAGCAACAACAAAATTACAAAATATTTATGATTTTGTTTGTCCTTTCAATGTAATTCTTTGACGTTTCGTTGCGTTTTACATTATTATGGCCTTACTCTTTTAAAAATATTGTTAAAAATATATATTTGAACGTACATATTTGAGAAGTAACACGCCAATTACAAGAAGCTGAAAATTTTATTTATTATTAAAAGTACATTTTGGTTTGCGTTTACATCTTGATTTTAAAATTAGTTTGTTTTTTAAGCATTTATTAAACTTAAAATATTTTTAAGAATTTTTTTCCTCAGCACAAAAATTGACAACATTAAAAATCTATATATATAAAATGAATTATGTATGTTTGTATGTTTGTTTGTCGCTTTATAGACTCCGAAACTACTGAACCGATTTTCCTGAAATTTTTACAGTAACATCACGTGAGCCCTAAAAATAAAATAGGCTACTTATTTTTTCGATAGGGGCAGGGGAATTGGTACCCCCCATAGGATGCCAATATTAATTATCGCATATCTTAAGAGCCGCTGCACGCATTTTGCTGAACTTTTTGTAGTAGGATCTTCTAAGCCCCAAAATTTAAATTAAATAGCAGCGGGGGTATAGGAATACCCCATAGGACGCCAATGTTTAATATAGCATATCTTAAGAACTGTTATAGTGAGAATGTTCAAACTTTGTAGAAGTCACTCTTATGGTACAATACTCTATTGAGAATAAAAATAAAGCGGTAGGCGCAGGGGGGGAAATACCTCCCATAGGATGCATATATTAAATATCGCTCAACTGAAGAACTATAAAAGGGACAGTCTTCAAACTTGGTTAAAGCTACTATTATGGTAAACTATTAATTTCAATATAGAAATGGGCGGGGTAGACAGAGGAGGAGCAGTACCCCTCATATAAAGAAATATTAAATACCATATATCTGAACACAAAAGTTATCAACCTTTACAGGACAACTTTCAAAACAAAAAAAAAAAAAGGGGTAGGTGCAGGGGGAGCAAAAATAAATAAATTACACATTAAAAAAATACTGCAATTTTTTTCTTATTTATTTTTTTTACCAGTGTAGCGAAGCGCACTGGGTTAAGCTAGTAAAATATAAAAATAAAACAAAAACGTATAAAATGCCTAAACGTGCGTCGTCGTGCAACTTTTACCCCGTTTTCTTCCCTACACCTCTTACTAACGAATAAAATGTTGCATGCAAACGTTCCGGCGTTAATTGCTTAATTAAATACACTCTTATTATATATTTTTAATATGGTAACAGTACATTTATTATCGTTATTATTTAAAAATAACTTTTTAGTGTCGTTAGCTACGCACATTGTTTGCCGATCAAAATTGTTAAGATTTGCTTACAGAATAGCTGTTAACGACAATTATCGTATACTAACGAATTTTGATTAATTAACGACAAATGTTTATCGTTCAAAAGTTTAACAATAACAGAACTGAAGACTATTAAATAAGCCCGTCAGTCAGTGCATATTTATAAGTGGAGTTGATTCCATGCTTTTTCTGAGACCAACAAATAAACTCGTCAATCTGAAGTTGAATTTCCGATGATTTATTATTATTGGCAGTATTGCCACTTTCCAATTCATTATACTTACACTAAATAGTTTATGAATTTTTGCAGTTTTTGAACCATTAAATTTTTGTATAATTTTGCTTATTGTAGAAATAAATTTTGGATAACCCCAAGTTTTGTTAAAATTTTCCGCAATTTTTACATTATCAAAAGTAGGCTTCTTTACACATGTTTCTATCGGACTGACTAGATTAATTACTGATGATTTAAAATCACGTGATTTTCAGAACAGACCCGTATATTAAATTTTATATTGTTCATGTTACCTGAACTATATTTTGACAAAAAATTAAGGCCTGGAACAGAATAAAGTAATTGCAGTAGTAGCTGAATCTAACGAATGCTCTGTTTTTAACTTCTCTTATTTTAAAATCGTTCGAAATTCATCACACATTTTTAAAACTATCCTTTTGAAATCGATCGATTTTGATAACATATCTGAATAATATTTTCATAAACCCATATTTGAGGTTCTGCATATGCCGCTAAAGGCTAGTTTACACTACTATACACTGTATTAATACATGTCAAAAACTCAAGTAATATGTAAAATTGTGATAGTGTGAATGCAATGTGTTATGAAAATGGCAAGTATCACGAAAAAATTTTGATATCCCACACAGAGCTGCCGTCTTTGGTTATTTCTAACCAAAACCGGTTACTTTTTTCTAAATTAATACTTATGAATATGTTTTTCTTGATACATATTTTATTTATATTTGGAGTTATCGCGTAGTTCGATTCGAAAGAAATTATTTACGACTTCGAATAATGTGTACTTTGCACTAAAATTTTCTCATTATTTGATTCAAATAAACGGAAATTTTTATACTTTATCGAAAATAAAAAATCCCTTTCAAAACAGATACCAGATATCTTTTTTAAGATTTTTGTTAAGGAAAAAATTACCAAATGTGATTTTTATATTAGAAACGGCCGTGTTCTAAAATTTAAATTTGATTTCAATTTTAATCCATGGAGATTTTTAATTAATTTTTTTTAAATCCTAGTTTTTCCTGATTTTAAGAATAGTAAAGATAAGTGGTTATTAAAGAAGAAAGTGCATAATATCCCGCAGAGTTGTTTCCAAAAAATAACTGAAAAATTTCACAAAAGTAGTTTTAGTGTTTTTAAAAGCTTGAATAGAAGTAAAATGTCTAAGTTTACATTATTTAGTATATTTTAATATATTGAAATACACATAGGAATTTTAAAGAGTTTTAAAAATAAATTGATAGAGGTAGTATAATCTATAATTTTAAAGTTTACGGCAAGAAAATGGCGTGAATTTTAGAAATTTTAAATTTTACTTTTTATAAATTGTCGATAGGTACATATGGATATTTATTTAATGTTTTTTGGCAGTATTTTTAATTAAAAAAAAAATATTTGACAACAATCTCCATAACGCCAAAAATAAATTTCCATCGCCAAAAAGATTAAAAAATATCTCCTAATTTGACAAACTAGTCACTGACAGTTAAAAAACGAAAAAAAATTTAAATTTTTCTTTTTTGTTATAACTGCGGAGTTCCAATTTTGTTTATTGTAAAGGACATATCGATGCCTTACTTTCTCAACCTCGTATCTTAAAAAAATACGGTTTGGACTTTTTCATATAAAACGATTGTTTTTTTGTGTTCTATTACTGCAACAACTTATTATTTCAATACTTTGTCTCAATTCTGTAAATATTAATAAATTATTGAAATAATAAGTTTTTGCAGTAATAGAACACACAAAAAACAATCGTTTTATATGAAAAAGTCCAAACCGTATTTTTTTAAGATACGAGGTTGAGAAAGTAAGGCATCGATATTCAAAAAAAATTCAATTTGATAACTTTCAATATACTGAATTTTGTGTGCAAATTTTATGTGTTTAATTCTTTTAAAATAAAAATATTTTTTTATGGAAAAGGTCTCAAAAAAATAAAAACTTTTAATTTAATTTTCTTGCTTTTACCAATTCTTGTTTTGTTTTCTTAATTTTTAATTAATACCTATTTTCCAATTAATTTTAATGTTTTTCCCAATTAACAAAATCCATTTATAATTTGGTTATATTTTTTCACATTTGGTAATTTTTTCAGAAATTTTGGTTGTAAAAATGTTAATAGTCATGGCAGCACTAATCCAATATGAATCCATCGTTTTTATCTCCAAACTTTTCAAAACAATATTAGTTAACACATTATTATTACATTATTATTATTAGTTAATTGTGAGCTGTTTAAAACACTTCACTCTTCGAAGAGTAAATAATTTACCTATTAATAGCAATATACCAATATCAACTTTCCACGAAAAAAAAACATTTTTATTATTGAAAATGGTTCCTTGGGGCCTCGAAAACAATAGTTGCTCTACGACTTTTTCATATATGGCCTATTCGAAAATTAACAGTTATTTTTTTGTTGTTGAAGAAACCCGCCAATCAGACCCTCCAAACCTCAAAGTATGACTTAACAATGTTCTACAATTTTGTTAAAAACGATAGTTTCTGTATTTTTTGTAAACGTACCAACCTCAAATATTGGCTCAATTTCAAAACAAGTCGGCTCAGCGTATTTTGAATTTTTTACGTTTTTTAATTTAATAGGTATTGTCCAACTAAAAATCTATCAAATTTTGGTGTTGATCGGCTAACCAATCCACTCAAATGAGTGTTGTGTCGCCCGTAAACATTAAGCCCTTCGCCGCTTAACACGTTTTTCGACTTAGCTATTTAAATTCATATTCATTATAGGTATTATCTTTTTATTTTACACATAATAATTTAGAAAATTTGTAGTATAGTTTTACGTTGAACAATAATTAAATTTAAAAATTCAAATTTTAGCGGCTATGTTTCCTGCGCTCAACACTTAACCACATATTTAATTTAAAAATGGTGGCCACTACACCTCAAACGACAAAGATCGAAAATCTATTACAAACATATGGCAATATTCAAAATATTACATTTTCCTTTTACACTAATTTTCTTTAAAAAAATTTTCTTCCGTAATGTGTTGATCTATGGTGTTGATAAAACATTTGCACTGATAAAATAATACACTACACTTAAAAAGAAACTTATAAATATTCTGCAGGTTACAATTTTACTATTGTTTTTACTATATTAACACAATTTATTTATTAAAAACACGAACGTGACTTTTTAACGGAGTACCGGCACAAAATCGCGGATAAACTAAAGTGATGCCACATTAACTGCACTGTGCAATTGCCAGCTTTCCACTTTATTTAACAATTTAAGTGCTACCCAATCGAAAATTTATTTTTTGAAAAATTTAAAATTTTTTTTTAATTTTGAAATATTTAAAAAAAAATTTTTTACAACGAACGAATTAAGTATGCAAATAAAACAGGTAATATATAAATATACTATGTTTGAACAACGTTCTGGAGGTCCATAAAAATTAACTGTCAACTATAAAAAGATATTTTATCAACTCTGTACAGATTGATGACAATATGCCTAATACCTATGCCAATTTAGCTTTATATGACACCACGCGATGTTGTGACAATTGGTCCATAATTTACCATAGATCCCATATAAAGCCCACTCTTAGAAAACACATAAAACCGTAACGAATATTAATTTTGTAACAAAATTTCGGTCCTATGTCACAATTTTGTAAGACTACACCATTTTTCATTGAAAATAAGAAAGTTCCAAATGAAATTGAGAAAATTCCAAATGAAAATGAGAATTTCAATTTGAAATTGAGAAAATTCCAATTCAAATTGAGAATATCAATTTAAAATTGAGTAAATTCCAATTTAAATTGAGAATATCAATTTAAAATTGAGAATATCAATTGAAAATTGAGAATATCAATTTAAAATTGAGAATATCAATTTGGAATTAAGAAAATTCCAAATGAATTTGAGAATTTCAATTTGAACATAACAAACATAATGATGGAAAAAATTAAAATAAATACAAATCGCAGTATTATTGACCAACAGGCAACAATCTTCCAGATCCACAGCAGACTGATAAAACGTTGTTAGTATGTTGTATGGCACTACTGCAATCTCCAGTATTTATACATGCCTTAGAAGCCTTAATCACCTCTTCTAAAAAGTCAAGTCTCTGCTCTGTTGGTCAATAATACTGCGATTTTTATTTATTTTCATTTCTTCATCCTTATGTCTGTTGTATGAATATAATAAAAATCATATAATTCAGTTTAATCAATTTAAAATTTCTCAATTTAATTTGGATTTTTCTCAATTTCAAATTAAAATTTCTCAATTTCATTTGAAATTTTCTCAATTTCAAACTAAAATTTCTCAATTTCAAATTGAAATTCTCAAATTCATTTGGAATTTTCTCAATTTCAAATCGATATTCTCAGTTTCAATTGGAATTTTCTCAATTTCCAATTGATATTCTCAATTTCAATTGAAATTGTCACAATTTCAATGGAAAATGGTGGAGAAATCACAATGTCAAATTTCGTGAACATCGGTCCATAATTTATCATAGGTCCCAGACGGCCCGGCCGATTGTCCAGTTTTTTTGAGGGGTTTTTTTTCTTGCAAGAAAATTCTCAATATAAAAAATAAAATTTTTTTATTAAATAAATCGTTACATAAAACGGAAAATACCCTATCTAAAATTTTGAAAAATTTACAGGAGATACAAAAAAATATTTAAAATGATAAATTGTTATATTGCCTTAAACTGCCTATAATTTATTTTTCTTTTAAAACCTACCAGTTATTTTGACAATTGTCAATGTTGCACATTATGCAAACTGTTAGCTAGGTCTATAATATATATTTTATTCGACCTTTTTTATGGACATTTGTGTTGATGCAATACATCAGGGGGGCTACTCTCTATTGCGATGCGAATACAATTTCGATGCGAAAGCTAAATGCCAACTTGGTACTCTCTATCACTTTCACAAAATTGTTTGAAAATTAAGCAATACTGGTAATAAAAATCAAAAATAGCGCAGATTTCCAGTTATGAAATAGCAAAATATGTAAAAAAAATTTAAATTGGAAAGCTTAACTAAAGAAATAATGTTGATTTGCAAAAGGAAAAAAATAAAAAGATGCGAAAGGCAAATGCGCAAACACATTAAAGAGTACCAATCACTAGATTTGCGACAATTTTCTTTCGCATCGCAATAGAGAGTAGCCCCCCAGAATCATTGAAAAAGCCGATATTAAATTTTTGGTTAGCAAGGGCCTTTCGCGTTGCAGTTTTAGGTTATATATGTTTACTCAATATAAAAAACGTATAAAATCTTAAATTCATATTCATTATATTATCTTTTAATTTTGCACATAATAATTTAGAAAAGTTGTAGTATAGTTTTACTTTGAACAATAATTAAATTAAAAAATTTAAATTGTAACGGCTATGTTTCCTGCACTCAACACTTTACCACATCTTTAATTTAAAAATGGTGGCCACTACACCCCAAATGACAAAGATCGAAAATCTATTACAAACATATGGCAATATTCAAAATATTACATTTTCCTTTTACACTAATTTTCTTTAAAAAAATTTTCTTCCGTAATGTGTTGATCTATGGTGTTGATAAAACATTTGCACTGATAAAATAATACACTACACTTAAAAAGAAACTTATAAATAATCTGCAGGTTACAATTTTACTATTGTTTTAACTATATTAACACAATTTATTTATTAAAAACACGAACGTGACTTTTTAACGGAGTACCGGCACAAAATCGCGGATAAACTAAAGTGATGCCACATAAACTGCACTGTGCAATTGCCAGCTTTCCACTTTATTTAACAATTTAAGTGCTACCCAATCGAAAATTTATTTTTTGAAAAATTTAAAATTTTTTTTTTAATTTTGAAATTTTTAAAAATGTTTTTACAACGAACGAATTCAGTATGAAAATAAAACAGGTAATATATAAATATATGGTTGAACAACGTTCTGGATATCCATAAAAATTAACTGTCAACTATAAAAAGATATTTTATCAACTCTGTACAGAATGATGAT